>JACXGI010002908.1:0-68169 GCA_016801175.1 Esox masquinongy
ATATCCAGGTGTTAGAATGGCCAAGTCAAAGTCCAGACCTGAATCCAATCGAGAATCTGTGGAAAGAACTGAAAACTGCTGTTCACAAACGCTCTCCATCCAACCTCACTGAGCTCGAGCTGTTTTGCAAGGAGGAATGGGCAAAAATTTCAGTCTCTCGATGTGCAAAACTGATAGAGACATACCCCAACCGACTTACAGCTGTAATCGCAGCAAAAGGTGGCGCTACAAAGTATTAACTTAAGGGGGATGAATAATTTTGCACGCCAAATTTTTCAGTTTTTTATTTGTTAAAAAAGTTTGAAATATCCAATAAATTTTGTTCTACTTCATGATTGTGTCCCACTTGTTGTTGATTCTTCACAAAAAATTACAGTTTTATATCTTTGTTTGAAGCCTGAAATGTGACAAAAGGTTGAAAAGTTCAAGGGGGCCGAATACTTTCACAAGGCACTGTATTTATCATACAGTAAGCAAATACAAATATACAGTATACTATACGAATATGCAATCAATGAAAACGACTACTGTCTGCATAAAGGACACATACAGCGCAACATAAATGTTTGACACTTTACTCAGACTTCACATGGGCTTTTTTGACAAATCTAACATTATCATTAACGTAAGACATTAACGTTAGTTGAATACACACTTGAGCACCATTGTTGGTCCCTGGGGGAATGAGTGGCTAATTAGATTTCCAGGTAACTTAGCTATGATATATAACGTTAGTGACGGTTGATTGATCAGCACTCGCAAATCAGCCATTTTTCACCCAAAACTTTTGTTTACACTTCATGCAATTACTGACACTTTTAGCAAACTATTATTTATTTCCACAATTACAGTTCCAGCGCAAAATGACATGTTGATGTTAAAACTATCACAATCGACAGGAAGATAGCCTGTGTAACACTCGTATTACATTCTAGTTTTTTAATACATTTGGCAGTAATGTGATAGACAGTACAGTGTTCGACATTGATTGTACCTACCAACAGCACTTTCAGCCAGTGTTGCCAGGTTAAGCAAAAATTTCCAGAACAACGGCTGCTCAAAACCAGCCCAAAATGCCTGAAAACTAGCCCAACTTTTGTCGGTGCACAACATTGACTATTTTACAAGTGACGCCCCCACCCCGGGAACAAAACTTAATAAGATGCGGTATAGATGCATGTGAAGCCGTAGCTGACGACTGACTGTGATAACAGCATTGAAACACGCTATAGCATATAAAGACAGAAATTGTGCGGCCGCGGTGAAGTTCAGAAGTAGCCCAAAAACCCGCCACCCACGACCAATTCATTTTCACCCAAGACATTGTTTGAAAAGCAGCCCAATTCCGTGAAAACCGTGGATATGGCAGCTCTGCTTACAGCAGTCGACCAACGGCTTCTGCTAGGGTACCGCAACAGCACCTGGACAAACTACACGCAGAACTGCAGTAAACCGTAAAACTAGAACCGGTAGTAATAATAACTGCAATTTGTTAAGTTTAGTTATGATTATGTTTACATTTGCTAATGATTATTTTTGACGGCGGTGCATGGTTGCCTGTCGTAGCATAGCGCATTTTTATTTTATTTGTAATTTATATATCAATTTATCGGGAGAACATTTTGAGCATATTTGAATATTGGGGTGGTTGTGTCCCCCTCAATATATATTGTAATTACGGCCTTGTGCTAAGTAGTAGGATAACATTGTCAAATCCGTCTGAGTTAGGTGGATAGAGGCCTATCCAAATAGACTAAATGCTAAAATACAAGGAAAAGTTTATTCTATGATGTATTAGTTGAGCGTGTTCACCCTTAGCAACCCAAGCATTGACAGTTAAATACTTCTCACCTCTGGCATTGTATTAATAACTTTAAGTAATAATTTCTCCTCAGGCTTTTCATTGTTTCTGTTTGGATGCCTCCCTGCAGGCTCTAGCACAGCGTGGCTGACTGAGGCGGTGCTGCTGGGCTGTTCTGATGCCAAGAAGGCCGACCTGAGAATGAATGAAGAAAAAGGCATGCTGATCGAGTTGGCTCTGGGGTCATCAAGAGAGCCTATTGGAGGGCTTTGGAGGAAGATGAAGGAGTACGCCATCAGCAGAGGTAGGTTATGATGCAGACCACGGTCTCAAACCGCCTGTGTGGGTGATGATAAATTCACTGAGACACGATATTCATGAAGTGTATTGTTTCTGAGAGAAGTCACATGTTCATTTAAAACAGCAATGCTATGATACCATAAAAGAAGCATCTCTTGTGCCATACAGAGATTCCAGTCAGTGTCAGTATTCTTTAGAGTAATATTTTAATGATTATGGCCATCAACCCATAACCACAATAACGTGTTTTGAACCATCTGTTCTGTCTTTCTGTTAGCAGACTGGGATAACAGTGGTCCCTCAGATGATTCACTTCTAGATACAGCATGTCGCTGTAGCCTGGCCGCTCTGCTCAAACACACAGGGCTTCAGGATGAGACCTGCTGGCTGGATAAGTGAGTTTTATTCTATCGTCGCTGTCGGGCGGAAACCTCGTAACTCCATATTTTGTCATTTTCATTTTTTTTCATAAATCAACGCAATTGGTCACCCTTCTGTCTGTGGGTTTTACAAATATTTAACCAATATAAAGTATTTAAAAAAACTTGTAACTACACCTTGTAACTCCATTGGATCCTAAACTGTTGGCAAAACCTCCTAACTCCACCCTGCCTCCATTTTGAATGAAGACGCTCTACAGAAGCTAAACAGTAACGATGCGATTTTGTCTGACTTCACCTGAGGTACAATCATACTTTTATGATGGACTCCTTGTTTCTATATCTATTATTTATGAAATAATTTTTATTTATATGTGTGAGTTTTTAAATGGGATTGTGTCTTTGTTATAATTTTGTTTGTACATGTTATTTTGGGGATTTGTTTATTCATTGGGTGTCGTCTTGTTTTTGTTTGTTCGAAGATCTTTAGGGGTTGGTTATTTATGGAGCCAAATTGAGCTCAAATGTATTGACTGTAAGAAAAGAAAAACGTAACTGAAATATTTCGTAGTATGAAAAAACTAAATTCAATTGTATGAAAAAAAATAAATTAAAGTGTGGGAAAAGTGTATGCTAAAATCATTAAATGGATTTTCGCATCCGATATTAAAATGTCTTAGTTCAAACACGTTTTTTCCACATTCGCTTCTTCTTACGATTACAATTTCTTCCCACCTTCGTTCGAGTCATGTTTTCTCAAAACCAAATTTTGAGCCTCTATTGGCGTGGAGGATTAGCCATGAATCACACCATTATAAGGTGAAGATCATAGCCTTTCCATGCACTGCTTTTCCCAATGCAACCTGTGGAGAGAATTTTAAGAATTGTATAAACTAGGCTAAATAGAAATAAATTTAATAAATAAATGTACCAGTAATTATATTTATGCATAAAAATGTAATAATAAATGTATTAATCAAATATTATTTCCCGATTTATTTAATTCCTTGATCATTCATTTCTGTTTTAAATTTTTTTTATTCATTTCCGTTATCATATATTTCTGTATATATTTATTTCTGTATTTATTTATTTAAATATTCTTTTATTTCTGTATTTATTTATTTCCGCGTTCTTTTATTTCTGCATGTATTTATTTCTGTATTTCCTTGTCCTTAAGCTAATGAGGGGGCGGAACTAACAGTCAGACGTAGCAATCAAGCCCAGAGCAGCAGATAGAATCTGACTGTGAAGACAGTGAGTGCTATTTTGCAGTAGATCATTGGCGCATCCCCATGTTGCCAATCACTATTCCTCGCACATGCATCGTTTAAGCATAGGTGACATGATTAAGGTATCGAAAAACCGAGAGGAGTTTTTGGAAAAACACTATCATTTTCGCAAAGTGAATAGGCTACGAGAACGGCGCATCTTTGCGGGTCTGTCCCAGGAGTCCTTGCATTGAAAATGGTTCATTTCAGTGCCAGTGTATAGGACCGGACTCGTAATTTAAGCGATCGTATTCTACCAAACTCTTTTCGGTTTGGACCTATGCACTGGTGTTGAAATCAATACGTTATCCCCATCAGATCCCTGCAACGATCTGCAATGTAAGACAAAAGTTAGCTACTGCTCACGTGTGCTTCCTCGCTACTACGAGTAAACGCTGCCTTATGGTACAGTAGACTACTCTTGAGTCAGTCTGCGTGGTATTATAGCCAGCAAGTTAATAATGAAATTATTTATACCTTTTAATCGGGATGGAGGGGTTATGTAGATTATTTTAAATGTGTTGCCGTTGAGTTGTTAAGTGTATACACTTAAATCTAACAGAACATTGCACAGTTATTACAGAAGCCCTGAAGTCCAAGTAGTAAAAAAAAAGAAAATTGGGCCCAGAGACTAAGTTTATCTCGTTTGAACGACTTAGTATCTTGTTTGAATGACTTAGTAAAAAAAAAGAATGGAAAAAAGTTTAATTATTTTTTCCAAAACTTTTTTGAATTTTTTTTTTAGAAATTTTTTTTTTACAACTAATTGTTGTTTTTGCTTAGTATCTCATTTAGTATCTCATTTGAACGACTTAGCAAAAAAAAGATTAAAAAAATTAGTTGAATTTTTTTAAACGTTTTTTTTACTATTTTTTTTTTGCTAAGCCGTTCAAACGACTTAGTATCTCGTTTGAATGACTTAGTATCTCGTTTGAACGACTTAGCAAAAAAAAGATGAATAAAATTATTTGAATTTTTTGGGGGGTTTTTTACTACTAAATGTTTTTTTGCTAAGTCGTTCAAACGAGATACTAATTCGTTGAAACGAGATACTAAGTCGTTTGAACGACTTAGCAAAAAAACAATTAGTAGTAAAAAAAAACATTAAAAAAAATTCAAAATTTTTTTCATCTTTTTTTTGCTAAGTCGTTCAAACGAGATACTAAGTTGTTCAAACGAGATAATCATTAGTATGTCTAATTCGGCCAAATTCATTATGTAGCAGCATTAAAAGGCCATATAATGGTTGCTGCAGCCCATCGTTCTTTGATTCCGTCCAGTGATGGGCCTATTATTGTTCATTAATAGTTATTTGAAACTCTAAAGCAAGGCAACCTTTGAACTCCAAAGCATTAAGTCAGAATAGTGAGCAATCGGCTGAATAGTAGCACGTTGGCATAAGGTGAGGACGCATCAAGTGTGCCATGACATTTTGCTCAAATGATAAAACATTGTATGTAATACAAAACAGGATTGTCCAATAAATATTCAATCCAGGCAACATTACAATGAATACAAGTTGTAGTCTTGTTTAAGTGCTTAAGTTGAACTTCTTGCATTGTAAAAAGAGAAAGCGTTGCTCACTAGTTGTGACCAATAGCAGCTAGTATACTAATTCACAGGCTAACAACCCTCCGCTATTCAAAACGAACGTACCGCCACGCTTATATAAAGTGAGCTCTAGTCCGCTGTCGTCTTTAGAATATGCCTACTGCATCATTTCACCTCTCTATAAAACAAATATTTTTTGGACCTTGATCAAAGATCCAGGGCTAATATGGAAACACCCAGACAAACATTACTGAATCAAATAGGACGGTTATTTTACCCGGAGCCATTATGTATAACAATTGGAGCTGCAGTGTGTGGAGTCTATGCATCTATTTTTTCGTAGTTTTTTGTATGTTTGTAGTCAAAGTAGCCCATCCATCATCACCAGTTCATCCAGAGATAATAGGCTGGTCTACGCAGATTAATAACCACTGTATTAACCTAACACAAATCCCTGTAGAAATAGGTTTGTAATGGCCATTTGATTGTTTTGTAGGGTAGTTCACACTAATCAGGAATTAATGCATATATAAGCCTATATATATATATATATATATATATATATATATATATATATATATATATATATATATATATATATACACACACATACACCGCCGTCTTGGTGGTTCTAGTGTTCAATTTATTCTGTTTAGTGTACATTTTCGTTGATGTAGGATGTGTGTTGAAACGAATACACTCGTTAAAAGTATCCGTAAGATAGTGAACATTGTCGGGTGTCGCTAGAATGTTCTCCAGTGATCCTTACACCATTATATTTCAAACTGCCCTGTAGTTGTATAAGCAATGGGAATGAAAACAATTTCAGGGACACATTTAATATTTTAAAGTACAAAAAAGAAAAAAACGTCAATAAAATAGGAAGTTTATTTTAATCAAATAGTCAGTTGGAACAGTTGGAGTCGCAACGTTTTTTAAATAATACCTGCAAACGGTTAGCAGTGACAATCAAAAAAGTTATAGCTTACCTTATTATTCGTTCGACAGCTTGCTAGACATTTGATTTCGAACGAATATAGTAGCATGTTAATTTATCTTTGCTTACAAATAAATGAACATGACAGGAAACATTTTCATGAAAATCACATGCCAATTGCTTAAAACATTTAGAACATTAAAGAATAAAATAGGAATGTTATTTCTTAACCAAATAACTATAGACTAAGACATTGTAAACTGTAGATAGAATTTGAGGAAAACTAATGAGAAACGCGTTGAGTCATGGCAATGCTAGAAAAAAATGCCAATTTGCGCAATTTCGAGTTTCCAATTGTTTTATTTCTATGCTAGGCTACGTATTCTAATATGCAGTTTGTTATGTATAAGCAATCAACCACTCTTGCCCAAGGTCCGACAGTATTCTTAAGAGTAACAACCGATATCCTAACCCGCACATTCCAAAAAATACAGTATTTTCGCATGAGACATATGGTAGAAACATTTTATTCTTGGTCACAATCAAGGACGGGTGTGAGGTAGGCTTATAGAGAGGTCAAATGGATGACTTGCAGCTGTGACACCAGTGCTACTGTCTGGCGACTGTAGGGTCAGAAGCGCCTGAAAGTGGTACATTTGACCCAGAGGTACCTAAAAAAAAATGTTTCCGCGGCACTCGATAAACTTACAGGAAGCTCCTTTTAGGAATACTCCTAGATATGCATGCTTAATCCCCCAGTATTTTTTAAATGTAAACATAACCACTGGAAAAGCGAATTTAAAGCTATTTTGCCCGAATTTCTGCCAGTCGCGCTATTCGCCATTTTTATTTTATTTTTTAAAGCTGTAAGTCTCCTAATCTGTCACCAGGTGGCGCAAAGAAATGGCTTATTTGCCACCAGATGGCGCAACGTTTTGGTAATATTGATTAGTCTGATTGCGTGTGTGTGCATGTGTATGTGTGTGTGTGTGTCAGGGTTTGCGTTAGCCGGCAAATGACGGCGGTATCATGTGTAGTTGTCTGGCAAATGAAAATATCAACGGCCAAAATGTCCGGTGGGAAATATGCCAAATGAATAAATAAATAGATTAAAAGCATATTAAATAGCCTAATATTGTGTGACCTATATGATATGTTGCCAAGAAAACAGCGAGCCTCCGCTCACTTTTACAGTAAGACATTACTGAGTGTTTGGTGGCATGACAAAGCAAAACGTAATATGCAGTGGGACAACATATATTTATATGCTATCCATACATTTTAATGGGCATTATCTAATTAGAAAATATGGTTGGAAATGACTTAATTCGACTGACAATATTAGCCAAAAATATTTTAGACATGCTTGAGTGTTATTCTCGTGTCATCAGAGTTTATGCGACAAATAAGCCACTGAAAAATGTCCAATAATAATCTTGCGAAATTAGGCTACATTACGGTGCATTGCAAAACAATTTTATAGGCTTTCTAGGTTTACACATACTGATATTAAAAAGCAAACGAGTTTCAGTAAATGATCAGAGCCTATAACTTTGCGCAGAACAGAAAAGTAGACCTCCTATGGAAAGGAGCAATTCAATAAATACACAAGAGTTGTTGAATTTGACTGTTTATTAAAAGTGAATTATTATATATAAATAAAAACAGACTAAACAGAAAATGAAAAAAAGCTTTTCACGCTTTGAGATATGATATCTTAAATTCCAATCATACCCTTTAACAACATCTCAGATAATGGAAAAATGGCATGCTTCAAGTTTCATATCAGCAAACTAGGTTTACAGACGATGTGAAGGCGCGATCGAGCCACGTCTACACAGTGAACCCCAGCCACACACTCACTTCACTACTTTATAGCACTAAACACTAAAGAAATTGTACCATGAATACAATTTTCCTAACAGCTCCGCCCATTCAGTTGATCAATAAAATTTTTAATTTCTCTCCGTGGTTTCGATAGGCCATTATAGCCTATTGTATAGTAAATTATTGTTGCCATTTGTTCCGCATCGACTCTAATTTGCTTTTAGAAAAAAAATCATTATCCTTATGTAATATAGCCTATTAACCATTTTCAAAGGTTTGTTCAATCGACGTAGATCAGTAGCCTACATTTGTCTACCGGTAGCCTATCGTCTAAGCTGACGCAAAATGTGGGGTATAGATCCAACTCGATTGATAAAACCATATCCGGGCATATTTTTTAAATAGCCATATAATAGCCCACATTTAAACAGCAATAAAACACAAAAGCTATGATCCAACAAATGTGTTTTTATTTAAATTGGTCTACAGAATGAACTCTTCACAATATTTGTGGGGTAAGCAATATTATAACATATGCCTGATCGCAATTATTTTTTATAGAAAACGATCTTGCACAATATTTGCATTCCAAAATCATGTTTACAATTTGAATAAGGGATTTCGGGTCAATGTTAGAAACATCTCAACAAATACAACGCAAATTACATCAGTTTCCAGCCCATGCCTGCAGAAGCGTGTTTGACATAATCTGCGGCAAGTTATGCTTAGATCATTTACTGAAACTCATTTGGTTCTTAATTTCAGTATGTTTAAATACAGTTTAGAATTGTTTTGCAATGCACCTTAACATAGCCTAATTTCGCAACATTATTATTAGATAAACACATTTCAGTCGCTTATATTTGTTGCATCAACTCTGATCGACAAAAGAAAAACACCCAAGCATGTGTAAGTCGAACTTAGTCAGTTCCAACCATATTTCCTAATTAGAAAATGCCCATTAAATTTTATGGATATAAATATTTGTTGTCCCATTGCATATTAAACTTTGAAACACCTTTTCTTGGCAACATATATAGGTCACACAATGTTAGGTTATTTAATATGCTTTTAATCAATTTATTTATTTATTTGGCATATTTCCCACCGGACATTTTGGCCGTTGATATTTTCATTTGCCGGACAACTACTCATGATACCGCCGTCATTTGCCGGCTAACTAAACCCTGACACACACACATACACACACACGCACACACACATATGCACACACATGCATTCAGACTAATCAATATTACCTAAACGTTGCGCCATCTGGTGGCAACTAAGCCATTTCTTTGCGCCACCTGGCGACAGAGTAAGAGACTTACAGCTTTAAAAAATAAAATAAAAATAGCGAATAGGCATCTGGCAGAAATTCGGGCAAAATAGCTTTAAATTCGCTTTTCCAGTGGTTATGCTTACATTTAAAAAACTACTGGGGGATTAAGCATGCATATCTAGGAGTATTCTTAAAAGGAGCTTCCTGTAAGTTTATCGAGTGCCGCGAAAACATTTTTTTAGGTACCTCTGGGTCAAATGTACCCCTTTTTCAGGCGCTTCTGACCCTACAGTCGCCGGACAGTAGCACTGGTGTCACAGGTGAAAGTCATCCATGTGACCTCTCTATAAGCCTACCTCACCCCCGTCCTTGATTGTGACCGAGAATAAAATGTTTCTACCATATGTCTCAAGCGAAAATACTGTATTTTTTGGAATGTGCGGGTTAGGAAATCGGTTTTTACTCTTAAGAATACTGTCGGACCTTGGGCAAGAGTGGTTGATTGCTTATACCTAACAAACTGCATATTAGAATATGTAGCCTAGCATAGAAATAAAACATAATTGGAAACTCGAAATTGCTCAAATTGGCATTTTTTCTAGCATTGCCATGACTCAACGCATTTCTCATTAGTTTTCCTCAAATTCTATCTACAGTTTACAATGTCTTAGTCTATAGTTATTTGGTTAAGAAATAACATTCCTGTTTTATTCTTTAATGTTCTAAATGTTTTAAGCAATTGGCATGTGATTTTCATGAAAACGTTTGCTGTCATGTTCCTTTATTTGTAAGCAAAGATAAATTAACAGTAATGTTTGTCCAGGTGTTTCCATATTAGCCCCAGATCTTTGATCAAGTTCCAAAAAATATTTGTTTTATAGAGAGGTGAAATGATGCAGTAGGCATATTCTAAAGATGACAGTGGACTAGAGCTCACTTTATATAAGCGTGGCGAGACGTTCGTTTTGAATAGCGGAGGGTTGTTAGGCTGTGAATTAGTACACAACCAGTGAGCAACGCTTTCTCTTTTTACAATGCAAGAAGTTCAACTTAAGCACTTAAACAAGACTACAACTTGTATTCGCTGTAATGTTGCCTGGATTGAATATTTATTGGACAATCCTGTTTTGTATTACATACAATGTTTTATCATTTGAGCAAAATGTCATGGCACATTTGATGCATCCTCACCTTATGCCAACGTGCTACTATTCAGCCGATTGCTCACTGTTCTGACTTAATGCTTTGGAGTTCAAAGGTTGCCTTGCTTTAGGGTTTCAAATAACTATTAATGAACTATAATAGGCCCATCACTGGACAGAATCAAAGAACGATGGGCTGTAGCAACCATTACATGGCCTTTTAATGCTGCTGCATAATGAATTTGGCCTAATTAGACATACTAATGATTATCTCGTTTGAACGACTTAGTATCTCGTTTGACCGACTTAGTAAAAAAATGTGAAAAAAATGTATGTTTCTTTTTTAACTACTTTTTTTTGCTACTAATTGTTTTTTTGCTAAGTCGTTCAAACGACTTAGTATCTCGTTTTAGCTAAAAAAAACAATTAGAAGTAAAAAAAAACGTTAAAAAAAATCTAAAACTTTTTTTTCATAATTTTTTTTGCTTAGTCGTTCAAACGAGATACTAAGTCATTCAAACAAGATACTAAGTCCTTCAAATGAGATAAACTTAGTCTCTGGGCTTCAGGGCTTCCGTACACATTTTATACTGCCAGGGGATAAATGTATTCGTACACCTTTTCACTGTTTTTCAAACAGGGTCTGTGACCATGTTATCCAGATTTAGTTTACTTTTGATTTGCCACTTTATGTTCAAAGCTTGTCAGTTTCAAAGAAAATTGATGGAGTTCATTCAAAATATTTTTCCATTCACTGCAGGGTACGTCAGTTGGCAAATTCCGCATTTTCGCCGGTTTCAGGCATAGTTGTCCGGCAGATGAAAATATCAACGGCCAAAATGTCCAGTGGGAAATATGCCAAATGAATAAATAAATAGATTAATAGCATATTTTGTTTGGTTATGTGACTAAGCGTGGCAACAGATTCAAAAGCAGCACACTCCGGCACCAACTCCAGCAGACGACTCCGAAGTGTCCAAGGCGAAGCAGACATACCCCGGCCGGTTTGAAAAAAAAAAACAAGCAACTGTTTGGTCCTACTGGTCCTACTGACCACAGAAAAGCATAGTTATCTGAAATCACCTAGTTATTTGAAATAGCCTGCCTTACAAAACGTGTTTCAATGTTTAATGCAATGGGACAACATATATAGGCTGTTTATAGGCCATAGGCCTAGATTTTAATGTGCATTATCTAATTAGGAAATATGGTTGGAAACATAGGTGTTGCTAGGATCACAATACATTCGGGGCTTAGCCCTCCTCACTTCTTTGCCACGCATTTTTCATGGATATCCCTATGGCGCTGCCTGAAGTGTTGAAATAAATTTGTTGTGATGCCGCGTTGGAGTTTTAATATTTGACCAAGTTAGATTGTGACATCTCTCCGGAACCCGAAATATTCCCAAACAGAAGATGAATAATTTATCGGCACCAAATCATCCCTAGTCTCTATCACATAGTCCTCTGGGTTCGTTTTCTTAAACGATCCTCTTCCTCTCCCTAACAGCAAACCCTACTCCGCACTATTCTTTGGCAGTACGCCGCATATTGGATGTTTCGGACTGTTAGAATTTGCTGTTCGGAATGCCTGCACTGCTAATATCCCCACTTTAATTAACTCACTTTTAATAAATTGGGAGAGTGAGAGGCGTGATCAGAACAATGTTTAGGCCCTATTTGTATAGTTTGATTGACAGATTTGAGACATACAACTGGACATTTGAATTGTAAACGTTTTTTGTCTTAAAATAACAAAATATACGGGAAGGTGTGTTGTAAGAGCGCTTGATTGAGCGTTAAAATAAAATAAAATGCCAAAATTGCAGCTTTCTGCGGTTTAAAAATTGCACATGTCCAAATTGCGATTTCAATGTGATTTTGATTAATCGTGCGGCCCTACTCTTCAGCTGCACTTTTTATATTGCTCTTGGAATAATTATTCAAAAAATTTTATGGTATGCTCATAGCCGCCCGAATCAGATGGCAACAATGACAAGCCCTGTCAAACGCTCTGACATCCTATGAAAATGGACATAATTCGCATGGTAAGGTATTTCATTGGCTTCAATATCCCTTATTCTGATTGGAAACATGATTTTGGAATGAAAATATTGTGCAAAAATCGTTGTCTATTAAAAATAATTGCGATCAGGTTCAAATTATTTGGATCAGGCAATTATGTAATAATTGCAACAGCCCTGGTGTAGCCTATCTATGCTCAGTTCGCAAAGATTGTGAATGGTTCATTCTGCTGACTAATTTAAATAAAAAATATTTGTTGATCATAGAGTTTGTTTTATTGCTTTTTAAATGTAGGCTATTACATGGCTATTTAAAACATATGTCCGGTAGCGGTTCTTTATGGCCGTAAAGTGGTGATAGGCCTTACCGCATTGGGCTTAACCGACTTTTGAAAGCGATTTCAAATGTTTTTTAAGTAGGTTAGTCTATACTTCCGTGGCTTAGTTATGTTAGATTACGTTTAAACTGATAGCTAAATTATTTAGTTTGATGTAGAATGTAATTGCATAATTAGTGTAAAATCTATGCCTTCCAATATTGTAGTTGTCAATGTCATCTCAGCCTAAGACAAGCTAAACCTAATGAAAATGTATTATGTTTGCAAGGGCGAACAGAACTTTTCAACTAGCTATCACCCACACTTTGCACTGAGATTTATAATTGGATGTCTTATCGTGTACAGAAAAAAGTGAAGGCGTTCCTCTATAAACTGAAACGGTAAAATTTATTATTAAAAACTTAACTGGATGAAATATAATATTCGAGATAAATGCAGTCTGCGTCTTATACTGGGGCTGATGCATAGTTTATACAGTAGGCCTATTTAGAATTAAATTAAATAATCCCAGATAGCAATGAGCACTCGTAAAAGTAGCCTATTTGACCAGTGCAAATGTATGCCAGTTAGCCTATAGAAGAACTGAGGGGGGTTTTTGGAAAGTCAATATAGGCTACAAAAACGGCGCGTCTCTCGCAGGGGATCTGATGGGAATAACATGTTGATTTCAACGCCAGTGCATAGGTCCAAACACAGTTGAGTTTGGGGAAAATGGGATCGCTCACGAGTCTGGTCGTCCTATGCACTGGCACTGAAATGAACCAATTTCAATGCAAGGACTCCTGGGACAGACCCGCAAAGACGCGCCGTTCTCGTAGCCTATTCACTTCGCGAAAATGATAGTGTTTTTCCGAGAACTCTCGGTTTTTCGATACCTTAATCATGTCACCTATGCTTAAACGATGCATGTGCGAGGAATAGTGATTGGCAACATGGGGATGCGCCAAGGATCTACTGTAAAACAGCACTCACCGTCTTCACAATCAGATTCTATCTGCTGCTCAGACTTGATTGCTACGTCTGACTGTTAGTCCCGTCCCCTCATTAGCTTAAGGACAAGGAAATACAGAAAGAAATACACGCGGAAATAAATACAGAAATAAAATAATATGGAAATAAATACAGAAATAAAAGAATATTTAAATAAATACAGAAATAAATATATACAGAAATATATAATGGAAATTAATAATAAAAAAAACAGAAATGAATGATCCAAGGAATTAAATAAATTGGGAAATAATATTTGATTAATACATTTATCATAATATTTTTATGCATAAATATATTTATTGATACATTTATTTATTCATTTATTTCTAATTTTGGCAGGTTTGGTCCTCCATAGTTTTGGTTTAATTTGTGATATTCGATCCACCTGTTCCTCGTTTAACGCACCTATTTATTCTGTGGCCATTCTCAGTTCTCTGAGGTATTGTTTGCCGTTTTCCAACGAAAACACAGTACCTAGATTTCCCCATGTAAAATACTTTAGCCACCTTGTTCTCGACTTTGCCTAGCCTTTGTTGTTTTGTACTTTAGCAATTTTTCCTGGATTTCCTGTTACCGACTGTGTTTCTGAATTTTGACTATGTCTCCTAGCCCTTACTGGAACCTTGTATTCATTTTCTAAATAAATCCTCCAATGCGCCGCGTTCGGAACAACAACCTTCTTCCCGACTCATTATAACAATATGGCAATGCTTGTTATCAAACAAGTGTACTGTAAACTATACATGTGAGAAGGCTATTGCGTTTGAAAATATTTAGCAAGGCAAAATAAAGAGCTGTTTGTTTGAATAAGTAGGCATACAGCATTTTCTCTACTCAAGAAACACTAAGCCTAAAAAGGTAAATGTTTTATGTAGCCTATTTGAGGTCTGAGACGTGGGAGCGAAGAAGAGTGCAGGCGAACCACGGTAGTTTGGAGCAGTTTTGCCCGCTTATTATAATTATTTTGGCCTTTTTCAGAAAGTCGCTTGGAAATATTGTTTGTCGCGCGTTGTTTTTTTTTGGGTTGTTTCCAAAATGCACATGCTTATTTGGGCTTGTGTATTGTTTTGACCATGAGCACATGAAAACAGAGACCTTTTAATTGAATAAAACCTGTAATGTTCTCATCTGCTTCTAGCCGTGCTGCCTAAACTATGTCTGAGCTACTAGTTGTGATTGCTTCCCTTACCCCAAATTAGTTCAGTGGCTAGAGGTGCGTTCAATTCACTTTTGTTAGCAAATACATTTCCATTAGCTTTGTATTCGCAATCAATGAGTTTCACAAACATTATGGAAATATAGTGCCTATGTAGTGAAAGGTTGGCTTGAACTGTAATTCCGACTTTAAGAGAAATGTTTTTGTAAGTTCGCTAAATTTGAAGATTTTGAACTTAACTTCAATGTTGGTATAGCCCATTCTGCCCTACTCAAGCTTCCGGCTCTCTCAAATAGTAGGCTATGAAGGTGTTGTTTGTGTAAAACCTTGTTTTTGGGGCTTCGTCTGCAGCTCCAAGTTGCTTATTTTGGGCTTCTTTTGACAGTCCCGGTTGCTTGTTTCCCTTGCGATTTCTGGCAACACTGGGTTGGAGTGCAGTTTATTCTAGCATTTGCCGTCTAGTCATAGACAATGTCTTCAATAGCACGTTCATAGCACTTAATCTTTTTTTAACAAGAGATTTTGGCCAAATGTATTAAACTACAGGAAAACAGAGCACACAGCTACAATAAGCTCTCTAACCTGTAAGTTGATGATAACGTAATGCGATGCACTCTGCCTCAGATGCGGCAGTTCTAATCAATGATGGACAAAACGCGTATCTCCCCATTTGCTATTCAAAAACCTTGCAACTCCATTTGAGCTTGATTTTGGTAAAATATTAATTCTGGCCATGTACAGAGACACAATTCCAGCTTTGAACGTACTGTGTTCAATTATTTAAAAAACAGTTTTTCATTTCCTGAAAAGTAGGTTTCCGCCCGAGAAGGACGCTATGTATTATGAGTGAGGTGATTTCATAAAGCATGACCCACGGGTGTCAAGAATACATTTTAAGTGGTTTAATTTATTATATTGAATATACAAGTTATTGTTTATTCCTAGGTACAGATGTTTTACCCATGTGTTATTTTAATCTGCGACTTTATTTTTTTAAATGTATCCAGTATCGGTCTATAGTGCATTTTAAATGGCTTTTTATTGGTCCTGTCAAAATGTCAATTGTTGACTAGGATTACACAGTTATGATGTATTATGTTTTGTGTGGCAGGTACGAACCATGTAAGATGCTAATAGAGATCTATGAGGTGGTGTATAAGATCAGAAGCACTCTGTTGGCACACAAAGATACTCCAGTGACTTCAGCCAACACACAGGGCCTGTCTAACGTTAAACAGGTAGAACATGTATCCCTTTTACCTAGGGCTGCACAATTAAGCGAAATATAATTGAATTTGCGATATTGACATGTGCAATATCAAAATCACGAACTTACGCTATTGGCATGCATCGTACGTCTGTAATTGTTTTTCTTGCGGGTGCTGTCGGTGTTTTTGTAGATTACTTAAATACCTGGACTCATTTTGTTTAAATTCTTTATGGTTTTTCAATGTTAGTTTGAGTTAACACTGCAACTGCTAGCGAAGACGTCTGCTTAAATTTAGCGAGTGGCACCAAGATATTGTCCCACATACACAACAGCGCGGTTATTAAAAGTTTCGGCTTCAATGTTGGTGCCTACAAACAAACTTAATATGGGAGAAAATATACCTCAAGGGTTGAGAAATTTTGCCTAACCATCTATGGCAACGGCACAAACAAGGCAAATGCTGCAAACGCCATTGCATTAAATGAGCAGTTAAACAAATAGTTCGACACAGGCTGCACCATCCCTATTGGTAATAAGTGTAGAATAGAAAACACTGAACTTTAACTTGATTTTTATTCAGTTTAATAGGACATTATGTAGGCTATGATCTCTATTTTTAAGTGTGATTATCTACACTGTTTACACCCATGTTTGAAAATCGCAAATCATAACCGTAATTGCAAAATTTGTCAAAGAAATCGCGATTCAATATTTTATATAAATCGTGCAGCCCTACTTTTACCCATTAGCTAATGGAAATAATGCTGAGACAATTTCCTGTATGAAATCTTGAACTACCTCTATCATTCTTTGACCTTAAGCTCTTTCATTCAACTGTTTCAAAACATTGTATTCTTGAGATTCTATTCGTCATCTGGTAACCATTTAACCAGAAGAGCTCTCATTTTTTTCTGTTCCTCGGTCCCTTTCAGAGTTCTCAGGGCTCACAGATTTCTGGTGGTGAGGACGGGCAGGAACCGGGTCCCTCCGGAGTAGAACAGCAGATGGACCGGAGGAAGGACCGGGTCCCTGAGGCCAGGGGTCACGGAAGCGAGGGTTTGCAGGCACTGCCCTCAGCTGCAGAGCACAACCAGGAAGAGGGACCAGAGGAGGACACGCCCAGCATCAGCAGTATGTACCCGCCGGGTAAACTGGGCCTTTTGAAGGATACACACACACACAAATTATGTATCCCAATGGGACCGTATTCCCTTTATATGTGGGCCCATACTTCTCTAGTCAAATATAGTGCACTATATAGGGAATAGGGTGCCATTTGGGGTGCATACACACTCAGACTCCTGTCTAAACCCAACCTTCCTGTGCCTAAAGAGGTCCTCCAGTGTTTCCTGGCCACACGGGAGGCCATGCAGTTACAGCAGAATGAGACAGTCTACGAGTCGTCCGGGACCTCCACCTTCCCTAGCAGCACAGAGAGCCCTGGTACCCCAGAGAGAGAGCCCCCTCACAGGCAGGAATGGGAGCGGCAGAGGGGGTCTGAAGATGGCCTGTCGTTCCCTGCGGCCTGTCACCTGGTGGTCTCTCGCTGTGCTTTCCTTTTACTAGGGGTGAGGCCTGCCTGGCAGGAAATGAGCGAAGAGACAGGGCAGGCAGAAAGCGCTGGAGTCAGGTATGTAGTGGGGCTGTTTGTGTTGCTGAGGATGATTTTAGCACTCACCTGTTGCTTTCGAAATGTTACACCTAGAAATCATTGTTTTTTCTATGTACTCTACAGAAAATCCACATCATCTGCAGATTCTCTATCCAGCCCAAAAACAGATCAAAACAGGTTCATGATGGAGGGCGGAAAACAAGTTAGTCATTTTCATAATCATGATAATTGATTGGTCAGTCTTTCTGCCACCATAATGCAGATTTTTACATTCCTAACGTCAGTGTGACGTGTACTAAAAGAATGTATATTTGTAGCTGAGCTTCACCACACATCAGCTATTAAAAAGTACCGTAACCATGTATTAGACATGATTAGCCCATGTAGTCCACTTCATGTATTTTTAAAAGTTGCCTAATTTTTTTAATTTTAGGCCGCTGACCAATCCAAAAATAAAATGGGTAAGTGGAAACTGAAAGTCATGTTATGGTCAGAAGTCATGTTATATCTTGTGTTTTTGTCAGTCCTTGCTGTATCATACCACTAGAAATGGCATGACTGTTTCTTTAATCCTTGACCTTTCCACGTCTCCCAGGTCTGCCGTTGTGTTCCCTGGGAATCATGAAGGACGCGTGGAAGCGTTTGCGACAGTGCATCAGCCCCACCACCGACTCCATGTGCAATGGCGAGGCAGGCAGCTCGCCCACTGTCCTCAGTCAGGTTTTTCACTTCTTGTGTGGGAGCCTCCTGAGGCCAACCCCTACATCGTCGTTACTGGAGAGAGAGGCAGGCGGCCAGGCAGACCCCAAGGCCATAACACTGGCCATGTACCAGCAACAGCAAAGGGCCGAGGTACATAGTTTTCTAACTGTATTCAGATCTTTTTCTTCTCAAGACAATATTGGGTTATGCTGCATCACCATCAAAATGGTCTTACTGAACATTTGTGCAGTTATAGTTTATGGTAAGGTTAAATGGATAGGCTAGCCTTACACAAAGCAACTTCAGTTTTGGAATTCCCATTTGTATACCTCATATTGCTATGGTATTAGCTATAACCAAACAAAAAAATGCTTTTGTAAACATGTCCTTGGCTAGTGGCACCTTATATCGATTTATTGGTAGTTCCTGTTGGAAGCTGGCATTCAAAATAAGTCTCCCATGCTACTTTATAGGATTTATAGCTAACATTAGAGGAGAAATATGTCCAACTGGTAGCTTTTCAGGTCCATATCAGCGTATCATTGTTATTTCTAAACTGTGAGACACAAATGTACTCAAGATTGGAATCTATGTTTACCTAATAGCAATTGACAATCCAACCTGTTGGAATGTAAAGCCAAAATTAGACACAAGGCTTCAAAGTCTCAAAAATTAAGGAGGGCTTTGTATATTTTTGCCGGAGCCGGCCAAGAAGAGCGAATGTCTCTTAGTGAGTGAGTGACTGATTCACTGACTGACTACCCCTTGTTAGGTAGTGTACTTAGAGACATGACCTTCCATGCAGCCGACCGGTGTTCGAGCCTCGTAGCAGACAAAACAAATTATGCATTAGGATTTGTTCAGGATAGACAAAAACTTTGCTGACCACAACCTTCAGTAGCTACGTTATAGTGAGCCTAAAATTAAACTGTTTATAGTTATATTGCGACTATTTCTGGTGGATTTTCAAAGTACGCATCCTTGCATTCTTTTTGGGGTAATATAGATCACAACCCCTTGCGCAGGAAAAGAGGGAGGGGTTTCCACGATTCTTGTCTTTTCACTTGACGAAATATTCAGTTATCGCCACCTATATTGATAGTTATTGTATCAATGTCATTCACGAAAAGAAGTACTAACGTTGTTGTGCCATGAAATGAATTAGCTTTGGCAGTGTAAAGTTCATCTTTAGTCTCGCTAGCAATTGTCAATTCTTGCGACTATTTCTAGTAGTGAGTAGATACTAGTAGGCTGTCACGGCGGTGTTGGAGAGGAGGAACCAGGCGCAGGCAGAATCGCATCCGTATGTTGTATTTAATAGAAAGAAACACCGAATACCAAAACAAACAACGAAAACAACGTAAAGTACTGACTTAGCAGTAAATCGAAACACTCACCCGCTACGTGTAACATACAGAGACAATAACTGACAAGTGAGGGGAGCAGAGGAGAAATATTTAAACACTTACTAATGACATAATTGGGACCTGGTGTGCATGATGAATGGAGACAAGACAATGAATGAGTCCGGGGTGAGTTCGTGAAGTGATGGGAACCGGGAGTGCACGGCACGATGCTGCTGGTCAACACCGTACCGTGACATAGGCCTATTGCTGGCTAATAAAAGCCATACAATTCATAGATGCTATTTGTGGTGGAAGTAAACTTAATAAGAAATGTCAGTTTAACATACTGATTAATGGTGTCTAGCTAAATATTCAAACATGGCGTGATGTTAATGCGTGACAAAATGATCTAATGTTGAGGTGCAATTTTCTGCCGATGTAGTATGTCCCAATCGGTCCCAATACTGGCACACTAGTTTTCTATATACAAAACAGTACGTACTTCACTATCATCTGCGAAGTACGTACTTTTAGTGTGTAGTATGCGATTTGAGATTCAGGCAATGCTTTAGATTTCCTCGTAGTTCACATTGTGTAGTGGTTAGCTAGTCAACTTGTATGGATGACCATCTACCTTAATCTTTGTAAAAGACAACACTAGTTCTGTTAATAAACGTTCTGTTGCCCACGTTATTTCAGCAAAAATGTAATGGCTGGGATAAAAGTTGCATTTGGAGACAATACGGAGGTGGACTGACTACCAGCAAGCCCTGTGGTCTTGTGGGAATATTCCCGACCTTCAATATTTTGACCCCAGTTTGATTCTCAATTTTTTCTCTCAGAAATATTTATCCACCATCACATTGTCTCCATCACATTGTACTCTGCATGAACAATGTGTGGAAAAGAAGTCTCTTGACAAAACCAAAAATGCATTGCAAACAGAAATGTTTTTTGACAGGGGTGCGGGATTTCCTATTTTAATGTGCATATTAGTAGAGATGTAATTTAACTCTAAATATGCATAGTCATACAAATAGATGATGAATTGATAAACCACAGGTCATTTTTTATTTATTAGTCTATTGCAAAGGTGGAAAAATAGTATATAGAATACAGAAGAAAATGGCCTAACAAAATTATCCTTTATTCTTTAGAAAACGTTGCCTACAGGCTATTATCATTCACAAAAGCAAATCTTGCCTCTTGAAAAAGCAGGTCAAAGACATTTGCAAATTACAAGTGCAGTAACTAGAAAATCATAAAAATATTTAACAGTAAAAAATAAAGGCTGAAAAACAAATAGAATAGCCTATACTAGAAAATAAATGGGCCTAAGGCATATACAGTGTGGAAAGAATAGCACATAGAACACTGAAGAGAATGTCTTAACAAAATTATTCTAATTTGCATTTCAAGCTGTAGCCTACTCATTTTTAAATGAATTGAATTCGTAAACATTCCCAAAACTGGATCATATGTATTTTTTTGGTTTACATGTTCAGACAAAATACTTCTAATAATACATTACTTTGAATATTTTACTCTATTTTTATCTTGGAGGAGCTGAGGCAGGGGTACTCTTGCACCACACACATCCCTTCTTTTGCCAGCCTAACTCGATATAAGAGCTCACCGAGACATAAAGAATCACATTATTTAGCCAAAGACATGCTCTTAACCACATCAAAAGGACATGTTAATTTTTATCATATTCCAAATCAAATCGCAATATCTAGCAAAAAAATCGCAATGCGATTTGTTGTCCATATCGTGCAGCCCTATTAAAGAGTGTTTTCTCTGGTCAGCGAGCCTCTCTGAACACCTGTAGCTCCATGAATCAGGGAGGGTATAACTGGTTACAGTGTTTCTCTACGCCCAGTCTAGCCTGGTTTTCAGTCCAGAGCAACAAGCACGATTAATAGAAACATAAAGAATGCACTCCAGGTGAGGGAAATGGTTCAAGCGCAGAGCGCAGTAGGTTTATTGAATGGCTGAGATACAGTCGGGTCAGGCTGAATCAAAAAGGCAAGCAATAGGTCCAATTAATCCAAAAAACCCAGAGAGAAAGGCAAAATTACCAAAAGGAGTAGGCAAGAATCAAGGTCAACAAGCAGAATCAAAAACCACGATCAGTATCAATATTAAGTACAGAGAAAAACAGTCTCAGTAATGTGTGCGAAACAAACAATCCCTCACAATGTAAAATACAGACTGAACAGAACTAAATAGGGAGTGCTAAAGGGCCGACAGGTGGAAACAATCAAGAGTAACGGGAAGCAAACCAAGCACAGAAATGCAACATACTAGGATGGAAAAACAAAACAAGACACGGAATGCAACAGGTCAACCCCCCGAGACGACGTTACAAACGAGTATATGTAATTGTCCTCTGCCCATACTCACCAGCCAGGCTGGGGTTGTCCGCACGGTCCTGTAGTCTTTATGCAGTCCAAACAATTACACAATATAACTTATGTTAACGAGACAGTGTTCCTTGCAATTCCATTTTTTCTGGCTGTAGAGTTAGCATTTTGTCTCATTTTTTGCTGTGACCTAATGATGTTGTGCATTGGTTAGAAATGTTTAGTTTTTGTTTCATTAGAAGCTATGAAATGTGTAAACGGTTTTTGTACTTAATTGTTTTTAAACTAAAGAAGAGAGTCCTAGAATAAGGACATCAAAAAACAAAGTACAGACTCCACAAAACTAAATATAAGACTCTAGAATCTCAACCCACATGTAATGATTTGACAATAGCAGCTTGTATTTTTATGAGCTGTTGTGCATACCATTATTTGAGTTACTTTTGAGTTGCTTTGTGTGTCTTTGAAAGTTGTAACCATAGCCTTATATTATCTGTGTATACTGTAGCTTGAGCAATTGCATTATGTTGAACAGTTTGTTTCATAATACTCATGGGACAATTTTCTCAAAATAATATTGCTGAAACATTGTTGTTCTATCATGTGGCTGCTATTCTCAGGTTCGTTTGGAAGCATTGTGCCAGATCTCTTCCTTCCTGTCTGAGATGGAGGAGAAGAGCACTGACTCAGGTTCCTCTCCACCCCCACGGTTCCCAGGCCTACTGCAGTCTGTTCAGCTGCAGTTCCTCTCAGGCTGCTTTGCGCTAGGAACGCCCATCACAGGCTGTCTGTCTGGAAACAATGACAAGATGACCCATTACACTGTAAGTTCAGTCCTATTTCCTTTTGTAGTTTAGGGGTAGAAGTTTTTACCACACAACTGAGAACACAGATTGGGAAATGAGTGCTGGAGAATATTACCTCCATGATAATTTATCTCCAATTTGACTCTGTGAATACATACTTTATCATAAGCAACCATGAGATTCCAGTTCAGACTATTAAAGGTATCTAGCCTTCATGTAACCCCATACAATATAATGACATTGTGTTCGTTGGGCCTACAACAATGCCTCAAAAGGGTGCTTTTCATCAGTCAAGTACATAAGTGATTTTTAATTGAGAAGAACAAGGAATGCTATAGCAATCTAGATTTCAAAGTAATACAATTGATTCCAATCAAGTAAGTGTTATAATACATTACATAGTTACATACCAGCAATATTTAATGTCCTCCTCAGTCATCTGAAATTATACAAAGTATATCATAAGTGTCTAAAACACTGTAGCATGGAACGCATGCTAGGAGCATTGGTTATGATAGACTCCAAGATCAAAGTAAAACTGATCCCAAACAGACAGATCAATTCCAAACTCCTCCATTGCATTAACAATAGGATTACCTACTCTTGACTACAACAAACAGCGAACATTTACCTATAACAAACGATACATAACATGTACAGCACTGAAACATATTGGAGAGTTTGTCCCTTTATGGGATACACATTAAAAGACCAAACTAAATTGTAATTAATCCAACAAATGTCATTTTACTACTTAGTTGATTTGTCCGTCTTCATACCTGGTATGTATGAGTGGGTCGTGCTACTTTGACCACTGACCTTATACATCCGCTCTTCTGAGGAAGTGAATGGGCTCATTGGTGTGAGATTAGGAAGACTCACACCAATGAGGAAGACTTGAGATGCCAAATAATATTGCCCTTTCACAGACTTTCAAAAACACATTTTTGTGTGTATTACAATGTAGTGTAATCACATTACACGACATTGTCAATGCATTTTTCAGCATGTTCACAATTTATATTGTCAGTTGAATGTCTTTGTTTATAAATGTCTAATGCAAGACTTTTCTTGGGGGAAATAAACTGAGCTCAACACAACACAAAGCATTCATAAAATCAGCTATGCCATTTGTTAAGCAGATGTTAAATCAATGTGGGGGTTTTTTTCCCCCCAGACTGGTACCCAGTCAGCGTCTATGGGTGTCCAGAGAGAGCTGCAGTCGGCTGCCCACACTCTCTACCAGCAGGTTGTGCGGGTCCTAAGACAGAAAGTCCTCCTGGACAGGGAACAGACAGGTAGATGAGCCTTTACTACAGTACGCCAGAATGCAATGTGACTCGCAGGTCAGATTTTTGAGTTTTGCAAATGTTTGAAACTCCGTTTTCCCAGACAGCGTCAAGAAGCCTGATCTTTTGAAAAAAAAAAAAAAACACACTCAGTGGAAAATCTCTATTGAAATTGTGTTTTTGCTGCGGAGCCATATTCCTGTGCTAACACTCCTGACAGCAGTGTTCAGTTCTCGGTGCACTCCATTCCAACTGTCTCCTATTCAGCTCTCACACTCTTTCTACTCTGTCTGACTGGCCCCTATGAGTTGCCACCTCTGTCAAACACTTCAGTTTTCTAATCCCTTTCATTTCCCACCTCTTAGGATCCTACCAGCACCTCTTCCTGGCCACGGTGTTTGCCCTTAACTTCCACTATCAGCCGGTGGACCTGGTGGTGATCATTAAGTGTGGCGTCCTGGAGATCCTTTCATCGCTGACAGACAACACCTGTGTACTGATGAACCAACGTTGGCTGGCTGCCTCCGTATCAGGACACATGCTGTTGAGTGGAGCTGTAAAACTGGCCTGTGCCCGTCTGCTGCAGATATTGGCCATAGCTGCTAGGTAAGTTTTGAAAGTGCCTTTCTCAAAGACACAACTGCATGAGGGTTTTGAGTAATTTTTTATTGTAATGAACTGCATAGGCAAAGTTAACAGGTCTGATTGGTCTGTGTCTAAAATGGACAGTTTATTGTACCATCTATAACCTTGTATGAAACTAGTACAGTAGTTGTTTGAAGGGTAATATAAAACATGTGGTGTGCGTACATACATGTATCATTCAAGTTTATCTTTATCTAGATCATTTAGTCTGTTAACCGTGATTTTTTTTTTGTCTGTATTGCCCAGTTTGTGTGAAGACTCTCTGCCTCTGGACGTGTCCCAGGCCCTGATGGATGTGATGTGTGAGCAACTTCAGTCCTTGTTACACATGGTCCACCAGCAGGAAGCGCTGGAGAGGAGCAAAGCTGAAGAACCAGACCAGGACACCTCCACCAAGAAGACCAAGATAGAGGGTGAGAAGGGATTAGGGCTAGCTTCAATAATACAACTTTAAGACAATGTTATTATTACATGCTTAAGCATTTGCAAACCAACAGATTAATTGGACCTGTTGACTGTTTCTATGAGATTACCATTGGAAACAACCAACAAGGTTCTGATAGGTGTCCTCTAGTGATTGGAATGTGTTGACAGCTTGACTATGAATTTTTAAAAAAATATGAAGTGTGTCATTCTGATATTTAAAACACTTTTTTTTAAAGTGAAAATGGACATCCATTTCTGTAATGTAGGTATGGAGGTGGTACTGGGCAGTAGGGTTGTGGAGTCTCAACTCGCTGACTTCCTGGTATTTCTGAGGCGAATCCTATCCCTAAGAGTTACCAAGAGGTTTTCTACCTACATCAAGTGGGTCGATCCACTCATGACCATCATCTCACACAAGTGCTGTCCAGGTATGGAGCTAATACAGCAAACAATGACCTTTCCTGGTGTGTTCTTTAAGTGTTGCTCATTTGGGAGAGTATGGTGTTGTGGGTTTGAATCCCACAAAGGGAACCAGTATGAAAATACAAAATTCAATAAAAGTATGAAAATGTAAGTTGCTCTGGATAAGAGCATATGCTAAATGACTTAAGTCTATAATAGGTTAAAAAAAAAAAGTTAAAACTGTGAAACAAATATTTTTCTGCCTGACCGCGGAAGTGGAGCCGGCCCAGAAGAGCGAATGTCTCTTACTGAGTGAGTGACTGACTGACTACCCCTTGTTAAATAGCGTAGTGGTTAGAGACGCGGCCTTCCACACAAGTGTTCGAGGCTCACCGCAGACATAACAAATTACGCATTAGGATTTATGCAGGATAGACAAAAGCTTTGCTGGCTACAACCTTCAGTTACGTTACAGTAAGCCTAAAATAAAACTGTTTATGGTTATATTGCGACTATTGCTGTTGGATTTGAAGTATGCATCCGTGCTTGTTTTTTGGGGTAATATAAATCACAATCCCTTTTACGTTAAAAGTAGAGGGGTTTCCAGGATTCCTTCTTTTCACTTGATGAAAAAGTCAGTTATCTTCACCTATATTGACAGTTATACATGAATTTCATTCACAAATGAAAGAAATGAATGTTGTGCCATGAAATGAAATAGCTTTGGCAGTGTAAATTTCATCTTCAGTCTTGCTAGCAATTGCTCAATTTTTACGACTCTTCCAAATAAGTAGATACTAGTAGGCCTATTACTGGCTAATAAAAGCCATATATTTCATAGATGCTAGTTGTGGTGGATGTAAACTTAATAAGAAACGTTAGTCAGTTTAACACAATGATTAATGGTGTCTAGCTAAATATTCAAACTTGGCATGATGTTAATGCGTGACAAAATGATCTAATGTCGAGACACAATTTTCTGCCGAGGTAGTATGTCCCAATCGATCCCAATACTGGCATACTAGCTTACTATATACAAAACAGTACATAACTTCACAATCATCCGCGAAGTACGTACTTGTAGTATGCAATTTGAGATTCAGACAATGCTTTCGATTTCCTCGTAGTTCACATAGCGTAGTGGTTAGCTATTCAACTGTTATTGTATGGATGACCATCTACTGTACCTTGTACCTGTATCTTTGTACAAAAGTACATGTGTAACGGCTGTGAAAAAAGTTGCATTTGGAGTCTATATGGAGGTGGACTGACTACCAGCAAGCCCTGTGGTTATGTGGGATTGTCCCTGCCCTTAATTGTTTTGATCCCGGTTCGATTCCCCTCTCAGATGTTCAAATTTTTGTCTCTTCAGAAATATTTATCCACTCGGTACTTTTCAGCCATCGCACAACAATACAGATGTGCTCAAAAGTTTGCATATCCTTGGAAAATTGGTAATATATGTACCATTTTTATAGAAAGCATGAGTGAGCAGGCAAAACAAATTTATTTTATTTCTAATGGGATTCATATTCAACTGTAGGTCATAACAGAATGGCACAATCATAAAACAAATCATGGCAACAAAGAAAAAAATGAAATGACCCCTGTTCAATAGTCTGCATACCCTTAGTTCTTAGTACTGTGTATTGCCCCCTTTAGCATCAATGATAGCGTGCAGTCTTTTGTAATAGTTGTCTATGAGGCCTCGAATTCTTGCAGGTGGTATAGCTGCCCATTCGTCTTGGCAAAACTCCTCCAGGTCATGCAAAGTCTTTGGTCGTCTTGCATGAACTGCACGTTTGAGATCTCCCCACTGGAGGGTCAACTTGGCCTTGCGCCTAGGGTCATTGTCATGCTGGAAAGTCCAAGAGCGTCCCATGCGCAGCTTTCATGCAGAAGAATGCAAATTGTCTGCCTGCATTTTCTGATAACATGCTGCATTCATCTTGCCATTAATTTTCACAGTGGGGATGGTATTCTTTTCACTATAGGCCTTGTTGACCCCTCTCCAAACATAGCGCTTATGGTTGGGACCATAAAGCTCTATTTTGGTCTTGTCACTCCAAATTAGTGTGCCAGAAGCTGTTTGTGGCATTGGCGCAATAAAGGCTTCTTTCTGGCAACTCTACCATGCAGCTCAGTTTTTGTTCAAGTATCGTCGTATTTTGCTCCTTGAAACAACCACACCGCCTTTTTCCAGAGCAGCCTGTATTTCTGAGGTTACCTGTGGGTTTTTCTTTGTATCCCGAACAATTCTTCTGGCAGTTTTGTCTGAAATTTCTTAGTCTACCTGACCTTGGCATGGTATCAAGAGATCCCAGATTTTCCACTTCTTAATAAGTGATTGAACAATACTGACTGGCATTTGCAAGGCTTTTTATATCTTTTTATATCTTTTTCCATCTTTATAAAGTTCCATTACCTTGTTATGCAGGTCTTTTGACAGTTCTTTTCTGCTCCCCATGGCTCACTATCTAGCCTGCTCAGTGCATTCACATGAGAGCTGACAAACTCATTGACTATTTATACACAGACACTAATTGCAATTTAAAAAGCCACAGGTATGGGAAATTGACCTTTAATTGCCATTTTAACCTGTGTGTGTCACCTTGTGTGTCTGTAACAAGGCCAAACATTCAAGGGTATGTAAACTTTTGATAAGGGCCATTTGGGTGATTTCTGTTATTATGATTTAAAAAGGAGCCAAACAACTGTGATAATAAATGGCTTCATATGATCACTATCCTTAAATGAAAGTTTTTTTTTTTTTGCATGATCAGTCATATTTTCAGAATTAATGCCAAAATTTCACAATTTCTGCCAGGGTATGCAAACTTATGAGCACAACTGTATATACACACTTTGAATACCATGAATCTCATATATTTAAGAGTAATTGTATTACGTCACCCTTTTTTGTTTTTGTTGTTTTCTAAAAAAATGAACCAGCCATGGAGTGATTGGAGTCATTGTTTTCATTAAAGGTACTGTATAGCTATTACAGTGAGGGGAAAAAAATATTTGATCCCCTGCTGATTTTGTACGTTTGCCCACTGACAAAGAAATGATCAGTCTGTAATTTTAATGGTAGGATTATTTGAACAGTGAGAGACAGAATAACAACAAAAGAATCCAGAAAAACACATGTCACAAATTTTATAAATTGATTTGCATTTTAATGAGTGAAATAAGTATTCGACACCTCTGCAAAACATGACTTAGTACTTGGTGGCAAAACCCTTGTTGGCAATCACAGAGGTCAGACGTTTCTTGTAGTTGGCCACCAGGTTTGCACACATCTCAGGAGGGATTTTGTCCCACTCCTCTTTGCAGGTCTTCTCCAAGTCATTAAGGTTTTGAGGCTGACGTTTGGCAACTCGAACCTTCAGCTCCCTCCACAGATTTTCTATGGGATTAAGGTCTGGAGACTGGCTAGGCCACTCCAGGACCTTAATGTGCTTTTTCTTGAGCCACTCCTTTGATGCCTTGGCTGATGTTTGGCAACTCGAACCTTCAGCTCCCTCCACAGATTTTCTATGGGATTAAGGTCTGGAGACAGGCTAGGCCACTCCAGGACCTTAATGTGCTTCTTTTTGAGCCACTCCTTTGATGCCTTGGCCGTGTGTTTTGGGTCATTGTCATGCTGGAATACCAATCCACGACCTATTTTCAATGCTCTGGCTGAGGGAAGGAGGTTCTCATCCAAGATTTGACGGTACATGGCCCCGTCCATCGTCCCTTTTATGCGGTGAAGTTGTCCTGTCCCCTTAGCAGAAAAACACCCCCAAAGCATAAGGTTTCCACCTCCATGTTTGACGGTGGGGATGGTGTTCTTGGGGTCATAGGCAACATTCCTCCTCCTCCAAACACGGCAAGTTCAGTTGATGCCAAAGAGCTCGATTTTGGTCTCATCTGACCACAACACTTTCACCCAGTTCTCCTCTGAATCATTCAGATGTTCATTGGCAAACTTCAGACAGGCCTGTACATGTGGTTTCTTGAGCAGAGGGACCTTGCGGGCGTGCAGGATTTCAGTTCTTCACGGCATAGTGTGTTACCAATTGTTTTCTTGGTGGCTATGGTCCCAGCTGCCTTGAGATCATTGACAAGATCCTCCCATGTAGTTCTGGGCTGATTCCTCACCATTCTCATGATTATTGCAACTCCACAAGGTGAGATCTTGCATGGAGCCCTAGACCGAGGGAGATTGACAGTTCTTTTGTGTTTCTTCCATTTGCAAATAATCGCACCATCTGTTGTCACCTTCTCACCAAGCTGCTTGGCGATGGTCTTGTAGCCCATTCCAGCCTTGTGTAGGTCTACAATCTTGTCCCTGACATCGTTGGACAGCTCTTTGGTCTTGGCCATGGTGGAGAGTTTGGAGTCTGATTGATTGATTGCTTCTGTGGACAGGTGTCTTTTATACAGGTAACAAGCTGAGATTAGGGGCACTCCCTTTAAGAGTGTGCTCCTAATCTCAGCTCGTTACCTTTGTAAAAGACACCTGGGAGCCAGAAATCTTTCTGATTGAGAGGGGATCAAATACTTATTTCACTCATTAAAATGCAAATCAATTTATAACATTTTTAACATGCGTTTTTCTGGATTTTATTGTTGTTATTCTGTCTCTCACTGTTCAAATAAACCTACCATTAAAATTATAGACCGATCATTTCTTTGCCAGTGGGCAAACGTACAAAATCAGCAGGGGATCAAATACTTTTTTCCCCTCACTGTAGCTAGCCATCTACAGTAATCTTTGTAGTGTAGTAAGACTACACTTTAGTTCCATTAATAAACATTCTGTTGGCCACGTTATTTCAGAAAAAATGTAATGGCTGATGTAAAGGTAACATTCCCACTGTTTAAAGAGCGTAATGGTTAAAGACGCCGTCTGCCACAGAAAAGCGCGGATCAAAACCAGCCAGGGACAATGACATTCATCCTTTTTAATCGCGGGCTGGCTCAACTAGACTTGCCTGGTTCCTTTTCTGGTTTACAGATACTGGGTATTTTGTGTCATTGAAAATTATTATTAGCCACTGGTTGATAGCTGAGTTCTCAATTGTAATATATAGAATAAGTATGTGTACAATCTAATTATTGATCCCCAGAGAGAATTAAGTTCTGTTTCCCTTAGGTTGTCCGTGGTTCCGCAACTTAAGAACCAAACTGCTAGCCTTCCATATATTGGAGGGTCTGCTACCTGCCTGTTCTGATCCAACACAGATTCAGCAGGTGAGTGAGACCAACAGAGTACTGTACCCTAATCTCTACCTGTATCGGTATGAACCTATTTATACCTGTACTTTATGAATAAATACATATTCTCATTCATTTTCCCTCTTTTCTCTGCAGATTGTTGATCAGTTGTTTGGGCTTCTATCTGTGTTTATGTGGGAGGAAACTTTGACTTTGATGAATAACCCAGAGAAGACATCAATTAACTCAAAAAGGGTATCCAGACTTACAATGAGTTCCACAGACATTTTGTTGACTAAGTTCTAGTTGGCAGCTAAGAGCCGAAGTTCATGGGTTTGGTTCCCACACATGCCTTTGGCAATATATGACCATACAATTTTTTTATATTTTTTTATTTATACAGAGAAATCAACTGTGACTATGTTCTCTCTTACAACTGAGCCCTGTATTAATAATAATAATAATCTTTATTTATGGAGCACTTTTCAAAATCATGTTACAAAGTGCTTCATATTGCAAAGACAATAAAACACATAATCAAATAAAAAGATACATGATAAAAGCAAGAACACTAAAGAAATTAAAACACAGTTAAAAGAAAATAAAAAATAGTCAGCTAAAATCAGGAAAAGCTCTCCTATAAAAGTATGTTTTAAGAAGGGACTTAAAGGAATTCATTGACTCAGCTGACCTGATGTCCTCGGGCAGGCTGTTCCAGAGCCTCGGGGCCCTGACTGCAAATGTTCTGTCCCCTTTAGTTTTCAGTCGAGACTCTAGAACAGACAACAGACCTCTGCCCGAGGACCTCAAGGTATGTGCCGGTGCATATGGAACTAAAATGTCAGAGACTCAACATGAAGAGCCTTAAAGTAATTAATAAAATGTTAGTCTATTCTAAAACATACTGGGAGCCAGTATGTTTTAGTAGTAATGAAGCCAAAACAGGGGTGATGTGATCATGATTCTTGGTTCTGGTTAAAAGTCTGGCAGCTTCGTTCTGTACAGTCTGGACTCAAACAAGTAAAAAGGCTGTTGCAGTAATTCGGGCGTGATGAGATAAAAGCATGTAAAACGGTCTGTGTCCTTAAGTTAATACCGATCATATTTTTGATATATTTCTAAGATGGTAAAATCACTATTGCACAAGTTTTGTGGTGTGCTGTTCGAAACTTAAGTTACTGTCAAACCAGCCGCCAAGATTCTTTGCAACAGGCTTGATAAGATCCACTAGGGAACCAGCAGATGGCAGTATTTGCTTTGCCATTTGGTGGGACCCAATGACCAGGATCTGTTTTGTCTGAGTTCAGCTGGAGGTTATTTTACATCCAATTTTACATCCAATTTTTGACATCACAAAGGCAGTCGGTAAGTGAACTCAGCATTCCAGGGTCTGTGCATCTGACAGGGAGGTACATCTGTGTGTCATCAGCGTAAACATGAAAAGAGACATGTCCAAGTAGAAGCAAATATAAGGAAAATAAAATGGGTCCAAAGACCGACTCCTGGATATAGTCATATCCAATAATTCCACAGAGGATATGTGGAAAACACCAAGGGTAAAAACCAAGCCCAATGTATGGCCATGGTTATGTGTTGGCCGTACATAACCATACAAATTGTAACAAAAACACATAATATATATACTATATAGCAAGTTTCAATGTAAAAGCTATGCTGATGGCATTTGTGATGTATTCCAGGACCCAGGAAGTGATGATGAGTGCATTCCTATTGGGGATTTCTCTTTTGACCCCTACAAGCTTATCTGTTGTTCACTGGAGAGTGGTAACATCCTGTCTCACGGGTCAGGAGGAAAAGGCTATGGCCTTGCGACTACCGCCATCACATCTGGATGCTTCATATGGAAGGTAAGAACAGGTTGTGTAATGTCTGTATTTGTTGGGGGATATTGACTGAAGTGTCTGGGAGGTTGATGTCCAGGAACATATAAAATAAGTCTGGAAGGGATGACTCCCACCTAGCTGTTGCCTCATTAACCTTAGGCTTCACTTGGGAGGTAGATAGCTTAGCGTTAAGAGGTATCTGAGCAGTAACTGAAAGGTTGCTAGATTTATAGCCAGTAAGGGAAAATGTGTAGTTCTGCCCTTCAGAAAGAGAGTTAAGCCTTACTGCGCCTGCATTACACTAAATTACAAAAATGTTAATGTAGGGGCGAAGCAGATCCCTGTGTTTGAGGGGGTGAGCAGATTTGCTTATCGCAATCACATGATGAGCAGCAATTAAGAGATTTTTCCAGTAAGTTATTTGATGCAGATCAGTTACAATGCAGTCGATGATGATCTTAGGCATTCAAAATCATTTGAAAGTTTGCATTTGTTCAGCAAGTTACTGATTTATTATTGGGCTACGTAATAGTATCCAAATTCCATTGGTTGAGAATTCAGTATCTACTTGCCCTCTCCCCTTTGCACTCCAGTTCTACGTCACCAAAGAAAACAAAGGCAATGAAGGCACTTGTATCGGGGTGTCACGATGGCCCATCCGGGACTACAACCACCGCACCACCACAGACATGTGGCTATACCGGGCCTATAGCGGCAGCCTATACCACGGAGGGGAGCTGGGACGAGCGCTGCCGTCCTTCACTCAGGGGGACACCATCACTTGCATCCTGGACATGGAGGCCAGGACAATCTCCTTTGCCAAGAACAACAAGGTTTGACCCTGACCAGCTGTTGTGAAGGATTATGATTCAATGGGATTGACTTCAGTTTCATTAATTTTAATAAAAAGTTGATCATTAGGGGCTGTCTAATTTCAAAATGCACTACAGTTTTTGTACAATTTAAGCCAGTAGTTGTGTATGTGGTGGTCATGAACCAAAACGGATCCCGGGTTTTTTAATTTATATTAATGTTATGACCAAGAAAATTTTCTGTATTTATTCTTTTCATTTTTGTTTTGCGCTTCTTTGATACATTACAGTTCAAACGTTTTAGAACACCTACATTTTTCCTGTTTTATTGAAATTCCCAATGTTTTCATGTCTTAATATACTCTGAAGTTAAAGCATAGAACAAATAAACAAATCGTTTTGTTCCTGATTTAATCTAAATTTTTGATTCATCAAAGTAGCCTTTTGCAGACATAACAGCCGAACACATTCGTGGCATTCTTTCTGCAATGGAAATCATATATTGTTCTTCCCAACACTGTTGAAGAATTTCTCACAAATGTGTTGCACTTGTTGGTTGCTTTGCTTTCACTCATCTGCCCAGTTCATCCCAATCCAGCTTGTTGGTGTTTAAGTCTGGAGACTGTCTACTTCTTTTCTTCTAAGGGAGTTCTGACAGCCTGGAGGTATGTTTTGGGTCATTATCTTTCTGTAGGAAGAACCCGACCAAATAGGCGTACACCAGAGTGTATTGCATGGTACTGCAAATATGCTGTGTTAGCCGTTTTGGTTCAGGGTGCCACATACTCTGTGCAAGTCGCCGACTCTGGATCCAGCAAAAGAACCCCAGTCCGTCACGCTTTCTCCTCCATGTTTGACAATTGGCGTCACACACTGAGGAAGTATCCTTTCGCCTACTCAACGGCGTACAAAAGCCCTGCATGATGAACCGAAGATTTCAGTTTTTTGATTAATTGGTCCAAATTTTGATTCATTGGTTCATTGGACCAAGACCTCCTAGTCTTCAGTAGTCCACTGGCGGTGCTTCATGGCCCAGGCAAGCCTCTTTTTGTTATTTTGCCATGTTAGCAATGGCTTTCTTACTGCAGCACGTCCTGTCAAACGTGCAGCTCAAAGTCTTCTCTTCGCAGTTGAAACTGAGACTTGCTTACTTCTACCAGTGTTAAGCTGTGCATGAAGCTGTTGTCCTGTGAGCCGCCAATCACACAAGCTGTTGACTCTCAGAAACGCGTCTTCTGATTCAGTTGTGGCTTTGGGTCTGCCAGATCTCTTCCTGTTAGATTTTGCTCCAGTTTACAAGTGCCGAAACTGTACTCACTGACACCTTGGCTTTCTTTGCAATTTCTCTAAAGGGAGGACCTACACTTTTAAAGGTTATAATGGTCTGTGTGTCTTCTTTTGTTAATTGCCCTTTTCTCGGCATTATGATAGCAATATACTACATACAGTACAGTATTGTCCAAAAAATGTTTAAAAGGGTGTATAACAGTCTCCTCCAACACTGCTTTTATACAGAGAGAGGGTTTGTAAGTACTCAACAAAGGTTGGCACACCTGCACTGTAGGAATTGTTAGCATTAACTTTCAAGGCTTAATTTACTTCTATTGCAGTGGAACAGCTACGTTGTTAACCCATTTTTTTATGATCTGTCAGTTTACCACTTTGTACCATTTCAGGTTATTCACTGGACTTGAACTGTTTATATTTATATTACAACTTGAAAAATTGGGGGTGTTCTAAAACAGTGTATATTACAAATCTATTTGGAATTTGGTGTGACTAAGCCCTCAGAATGCATCTTCTGGGATCTTGGTCTGTGGTATATGGCCAATATGCCATGGCTAAACGTTGTGCCTAGCCACTCAAAACCTCTTGGCATGGTATATTGCCAATATACCGCACCCCATTGTGGCTTATTGATTCATTTCTGTATTTCTTTGGCAGGAGCCGAAACTGGCTTTTGAAGGGGTTGATGCCACGGAGTTGTACCCTTGTGTCTTATTCTACAGCAGCAACCCTGGGGAAAAGGTGGGTCATAGTTTTCTCTAGTCTGAGATGCTAGTTCTCAACTGTTTGTGTTTTAAGGTGTTTTTATGTATATTGTGCTTTCAAGACAGTCTGATGCTTGACTGCGGTACAGACTTTTGTAATTAGGACACCAGTGTAACTCAGTTGGTAGATCACGGCACTTTAAAGACCAGGGTTGTTGGTTTAATTCCCATGGGAAATAGTACGAAAAATATATGAAAATGTCTGCTTAAATGACAAATGTAAAAAGGGAAAAATATTTAGAATCAAAGACTTGACTCCTTGCACTATGTCTAGGTGACGCTGTGTGACCTTCAGATGAGAGGCATGCCTTGTGACCTCCTCCCCGGTGAGCCCATGTGTTCCCCCCGCACCACCGTGCTCCTCGAGGCCACAGTTCAGCTCTTACGCAAGCTGCACCAGCGCGATGGCCAGTGGACACTGCATATCAACCAGCACATGCAGACACGGCTGGAACTCATTGGACCACTCATGAAGGATGGAGGCCTGGGAACGTTCAGACAAGGTCAGCTGCTGATATTTTATATTTTATTTATTTTTAGAAATAAATTAAGTTAGTTTTTAGTTGAACGTATTGATTAAAGCCCATCTAAAATTGTTCAACCTCCTTGAGACCCTGTGTCCACATATGAGGACACTTTTTTAGGCTTCCTGCACCATGTAATCATTCTGCTTAACTTAAATCTATTGTCCTTATTAGAGGACAGTTGTCTGCGCCATGCTTAGATAGTATACTTATCAGGTCCACCAATCCCAAATAGCTAAGAGAAATGAAAAATGCATTCATTATCAAAGCTCAGGTCTTAGGAGGTTAAGGAGTGTCGCACACCTATCTGTCACATAGCTGATCAATCCCATGTGTTGCGCATTTAAGCACCCAGTCATTTATTGAGCACCCCCCCCACCAAAAAAAAAGGAAAAATAATGATTACATTTTAAATGAATGGTATTCAACCCTCTCCTCAGGGACTCCCTGCCTTTCCATGTTTTTGAGTTATGTGGTGTGACTTCTGTTTAGACTTGATCAGCCCTTGATTAGTGAATCAGGTGTGCCTTTTCAGTGCTACAGCAAAGTTGTGTAACATATAGGGGTCCCTAGGGAAAGGGTTGGATACTTTTTGAACGCAATAAAACATTGGGCACTTAAATGTGCTACACTTGGGAATTTTGCCCCATGTGAAAGATAGGTGAAATACAACAACTTAATATTTTATTCCATTTAATCTCCCCCTCTCCTATACAGACTTTTTACTTTTGGTAAAACACATCCCCTCGTAGAAAGTTCAGCACAAAGTTCAGTTTTACTTTAGCTACCTTTACTTACTTTTGCAACCGTGGCATATGAACTATCAAGTGAAGTGAGTGCTGATTTCTTTTTCACATGCTTCCTGAAGCTTGTGCACTTTCAGGAGGGTGCTTCAGTAGGTAAAATACACAGGTCAGCTTTTTTAACTTCCATTAGGTCACAGCAAAACATCTCCTCAGGAAGATAATTACATGAAGTTATGCTATGCTATTGTATTCTGTTGTTAGGCTTATTTACTGTACTGTGATCATTATATGGTCTGTATTCTGTTCTCCTTGACTATAGTCAGAAGTACAGTCAGAATAGCAGAGATTGTGCATTGCTTCTGGAATCTCCAGATCGTTTGGTCTGAATATAGAGTAAGAATCTAAATTTGACAACTGTAGCTATTCAGCAACGTCTGGAAGGCTGTGTAACCTATTTGACAGATTTTTTACACCCTCCATCGCTCTTTATACGGCAGGCTTGAGCCCTAAAGGAGTTGATGAGAAGGATAAAGAGCAGTTTGGTAGCGGGGTTGGAGAGGAGTCTCCAGGCCCAGGGGACTTGGTGAAGGGACCGTCTGGCCTCTCCGAGACCCAGCTCGTTTCTCTGTGCACTGAGGTGTGGCCAGTGCTTGCTCTGATTGGAGGTGTGGACAGCGGGCTCCGGGCAGGGGGGCTGTGCCTGCACAAACCTAGTGGGAGAAGGGCCACTCTGCTGGGGGTGCTGAAGGAAGGAAGTCCCATGGCCAAGCTCCAGTGGGAGGAGGCTGACCTCTCGGTCAGGTATTGCCACACACACATACACACGCATCCTGAGCTGTTGTGCATACTGCAAAGCCATTTATTGCAGACGCGCGCACACACAGAAATGTTTGATAATATTCTTATGCATAGTGCACATTTCGATTGTACTGTAGACTTTCATCATATTCTCTATAAGATCTGTTTTCCTGCTTTTATCATTAGCCCTCTCTTGAGTATTGCATGTCAGTCATTTCCTTTCTGTTAATTTCTGTTCAGTCTTAACCATTGTTATTTTCCTCACCTAAGTCACCCTTCTGACCTTTTCTTTTTTTATTTCCTTTTCTTTCTTTCCTTTTCTTGTTTCTATTCCCTTTCTTTGTTTTTGTCCCCTTGTCTTCATTCATTCCATCCGTCTGTTGCATGTCCTGGTTCTCACCTCTAACAAAAGCTTCCTGAATTCTTGGTCACCCAGCGACATCCCGCTGTCCTCCCTGGAGCCCTGTGATGTGCCCCAGTGTGACGTCAGCCGATTCCGAGGCCTCAAACCATCTGTCCTCTTAGACTTGATCTTCCTGACCGGTCTCCTAGAGGAGCAGGAGGAGAGCCATTGGCATGGAGCGGCAGGAAAAGGCACAGGGAGAATCAGGAAGCGTTGCTGCTCAGAGGGAGGGAGCTTCCCCAGAAGCGAGTTGGAGTGCAGGCTGGATGAAGACATCACCCGAGTGATGATGGACAACGACATCGAGGGAGGCCCGGGGCTGATGGGGGAGAGGGAAGGAGAGATGGAGAGGGGCCATCATCCATCCCCAGCCAGAGCACTCTCAAAGTCCTGTGACGATCCAGAGGAGGGCAGTACCTCCTCCTACTGCCCACCATCCCCAGCCCCACAGACCCCCAGCTCTCAGCAGACCAAGCCCCAGCCAGATATCTTTTCCCTGGAGCTCCGTGCTGTCAGAGTCTCCTACCTTCTGCTGGGGGCCTTGAAGTCCCTGGCTGTCATCCTTAGCTGTGGGAAGTTCACTGACCTGCTGCTGGTGCCAAAGCATCAAGACCCGTCTTCTGCCAGCCTACGTAGTACAAGCCCTGACCGGACAAAGCTGGGGGGCACGGGTTCGACACCCACACTGGCCGGAGAGGACTGTAACGCTGCTGAACTGAGGTTGATTGAATGGTTTTACTGATTATTTTACATTATTCACATATTTTGCACAATCATACATTTTTTATAATATATACTGGGTTAGTGGAGCCTTTAATACTGTTGTATGTTAGCCTCTACCTCAGTCTTTATGCTTTATTTCACTGGCAATTATGTTGATAACCAGTTTATAAAGCAAAAAGGCACCTCTAGGTTTTCTTCACTATAAGGCAAATTTTCCATGGCCCAGGGCTCTAATCCAGGTACTCTCTGTTGTTAGTTGTCTGTGAACAACCCTTAGCCTTTGAAAATGAACCCCACCCCCTATTCCTTATTGCTCAATTATACTATTGCTAATTATATATATATAATGCATAATCAGTAGATACATAGTGCCTCGCAAAAGTATTCAGACCCCTAATAATAATGACATTGGATTTAATGTTGGGAAATATCTCAAATAAAAAACTGAAATGTGTTGCTTGGATAATTAGTCAACCCCTACACAGTTATATTTGGTAGAGACACCTTTTCCTGCAATAATTTTTTTTTTTTAAAGTCTTTTGGTATGTATGTACTAGCTTTTCACGTGTCGGAAGGACTTTGGCACATTGTTCTTGACGTATCTGCTCCTGGTTGTTCAGGATGATGATGCTTATGCATGACTATTTTCTAATAGTGCCACAGATTGTCAATGGGAGTGACATTAGGACTGGGATACCATTTCTTTTTGGGCTTGTGCTTGAAATCATTGTCCTGCTGGGAGGCGAGTTTCCTCCCAAGCTTCATTTTATATGACGCAGATTTTCTTGCAGTATTTCCCTGACTTTTTCTTCAATTCTAACAACATACCTAGTCTGTACTGATAACAAGCATCCCCACAGCATGATGCTGCCACCACCATACTTCCCCGTAGGGTTGGTGTATCTTGAGGCATGGGCAGTGTTAGGTTTACGCCACATAGCACTTTATTTTTTATTTTTTATTTTTTTTTAACAACAAAACCATTTCCCACATCGTGACTTGGACACTCATGCTTTCAGATGGTACTTTTTGAGTAACGGCTTCTTTCTAGCTACCTCCAGCGCAGGCCAGTGTTATGCAGAACTGTTGATATGGTTGACCGGTGCACCATTACGCTCCGAGCCACTAAACTCTGAGTCCTTTCAAAAGTGATTTTTGGCCTCTCTGTGCCTTCTCTTACAAGTCTCTCGGTTTGAGTTTTGAGTTTTGAGGGACAGCCTTTTCTTCCCAGTACCTAGGTTGTGTAATGCAGCTTCCACTTCATGATTATTGAACTATGCTCACTGGAATATCCAAACGCTTTGATATTGATAGTGTTTTGCACCTTTTTTCTAATCTATGCACTTACATTAATTTATCTCTAACTTCAGTTGAACGCTCTTTGGTCTTCATTTTCCTTGAAATTCACAGCCTGACCAATGATCCCTCCACATTTTATCCCGAAAATGTGACAGCAACTTTAATGTTTCACAGGTGGAGGCAAATTAGATTAGATTCAACTTTGTCATTGAACAGTTACAAGTACAGTACAATGAAATGCAGTTAGCATCTAACCAGAAGTGCAAATAGAGGAGGGCAGAAAATGTACATGTATTGAGTATGATATGATATGTATATTACCAGTGGAATGTGGAGATGTGCAATGAAGGCAAATGCAGTACAAATGGCAATACCAAATGTGCAATAAGGCAAATAGAGGAGGGCATTAAGTATATGTATATACAGCTCTGGAAAAAATTGAGACCACTGCAAATTGTATGCTTCTGTTCCTCACTCAAAACCTTCCTTTTCGACTTTTTTAGAAAGGAAAGAAAAAGTGCAGTGGTCTCAATTCTTTCTGGAGCTGTAAACCAGTGGAATGTGTAGATATTATACTAAATGTGCAATAAGGCAAATAGAGGAGGGCAGAAACTTTACAAGTATTAGGTATAGTGTATGTTACAACTGGGATAATAGTAGTTCGGGTACAAATGGCGTTCAAGATGTGCAAACAAGGAAAATTAAGGAGAGATGTATTAAGGTAGCATGTGCACCCGAGATGCAGAGATAGCAGCAATGAGGTCCTGAGGTAGACATTCGTGTGTAACATGCGTATGTAGCCTTTAGACTTCCTGTAATCCACAATGAGCTCCTTGGTTTTCTTTGCGTTGAGAGCCAGGTTTTTGTCAGCGCACCATGCCGCCAGGCACTTGAGCTCTTCCCTGTAGGCTCCCTGTAGGCTGTCTCGTCGTTGTCACTAATCAGGCCTACCACCATGGTGTCGTATGCATACGTGACGATGGTGTTGGAACTGTGAACAGGAACGCAGTCGTGGGTGAAGAGGGAGTACAGGAGAGGGCTCAGCTCATAGCCTTTTGGAACACCAGTGTTCAGGATCAGGGTGGAGGAGGTGAGGTTATCTAACCTGAGAGACTGGGATTTGTTGGACTGTTAGGAAGTCCAAAGTCCAGTTGCAGAGAGAGGGGCTGATCCCCGGGTCATGGAGTTTGTTGACCAGCCTAGAGGGCATGACCATGTTGTCTATGTCTATGAATAGCATTTTCACATAGGGCTTGGTTTTGTCCAGGTGGGTCAGGGCAGAGTGTAGAGCCGTGAAGGGGGGGAGGCAGGACTTAAGGTGGGGTTCATGATTGTGGGGTTGAGTGCAACCGGTTGGAAGTCATTCAGTCTAGACGCGGTCGACTGCTTTGGCACTGGTACAATGGTTGTGGTCTTGAAACACGTTGGGACAACCGCCTGGGCCAGTGACATGTTAAAGATGTCGGTAAAGACCTCGGCCAGCTGCCCAGCACATGCTCTGAGCACACGCCCGGGGACGCCATTGGGACCAGCAGCCTTGCGTGCATTCACCCTGCTCCGGGCAGACGACACTTCTGCAGTGGATAGTCTGAGGAGTGGGGGACGTCTGGGGGGAGTTCAGCTTTAATGGCTGGCTCTTTGGTTGTCCCTGTCAAAGCGTGCGTAGAACCTGTTTAACTCATCGGTGAAGGAGACATCTCTGGCTGTGGGGTTAGGGTTCTTTGGCTGGTAGTCAGTGATGGCTTGGATGCCCTGCCACATGCGTCAGGGTTTGGAGTTGTTGAAGTGTTCCTCGATTCGCAGTTTGTGGTCATTTTTAGCAATCTTGATGCCCCTTTTCTGATTGGCCCTGGATAAGCTATAGCCCCCCGCATCGACAGATCAGAAAGCAGCGACGCGTGCCTTAAGCAGTTGTCGGACCTCTCTGTTCATCCACGTCTTCTGGTTGGGGAATGTCTTTATTAGTTTATGGGTGGTGACATTGTTGGTGTAGATGTTGATGTAATCCAGAACGGAGGAAGCATATGTTTCAATGTGCGTATGGGAGTCAAGGGTGGCTTGAGTGGCAAACAAACTCCAGTATGTGTGTTGATACCGGTGCTGTAGAAGTGAGTCTGACCCTTTTGGCCACACTTTGACTGTCCTCACTGACGGTTTCACACGTTTGATAAGGGGAAAATACTTGGGGAGTAGAAATAGTGAGAGATGGTCTGATTGCCCCAGGTAGGGGAGGGGGATGGCATTTTAAGCCTCTGGAATGTTTGTGTACACATGGTCCAGTGTATTGTCTCCACTGGTGGGGCAGGAGACATTTTGGTGGAATTTAGGAAAAACTGTTTTCAGATTTGAATGGTTGAAATCCCCTGCAATCACCAAAACATAATCTGGGTGTTCTGTCTGCTGTTTGCTAATGGCAGCCTGCAGTTCTTTCGTTGCTAGCTTAGCACCCAGAGGTATGTAGACTGCCATAAGAACATTAGATGTAAATGCCGGAGGCAAGTAAAAAGGCCTGCATCTAATCATCAGGTATTCAAGATTGGTTGAGCAGTGACTCCCAGTTAAGTTAGTGTTTGTACACCATGTTTTGTTTACATAAATGCACAGTGCACCACCTCTAGTCTTATCGTAATCAATTTCAATCCGATCCACTCTGAAGACATCTCGGCCATCCAACTCAATGGTGTTGTCAGGTATGTTGTTGTTAAGCCACGTTTCCGTGAAAATCATGACCCTGCAATCCATACTCCATATTTATGAGATGATTCTCAGTCGTATTTCGTCCATCTTATTTGCCAGTGACCGTATGTTAGCGAGGAAAAGGCTAGGTAGTGAAGGCCGATGGGGGGCTAGCATTAGCCTAGCCCGGAAAGTGCCACGCTTCCCACACCTTTGTTTACGATTTCGATGCCGCCTCTGGGCACCACTAGTCGACAATGCGAATAGCGTCTCCCGGAGCATCCTCACAATCTCCGATGGGAGGTGAACGTTGTCAAAACCTCTTCCTGTGCATTGTGCTCCGATGTCCAGGAGTTCTTGTCGGCTATATAGAGTGTTTGCTAGGCTGTACTGAGTGAATAAGCTAAGAACTATTAAGTAAATGACTGCTAATTTGCAACAAGTGGGTAGACACTGAGCCGCGCGATGTACACGCGCTGCCATCTTGGTTACTACCAAATGGTAATGTAACGGTGTCTTCATTTGGGCAATTACTTTTATCTGTACCTACTGGGAGCTTCCACTGCACAGAGATTGAATACCTAACATATTTCGTTTTTTTCTTACAAATACACACAGCCATTGTCACCTTTCAATAATGGATTTTGACTGTCAGTGTCAGTAAAATACAATATCCAACAGCGCAAAATGTTAACGTATTATTTGTAATTCAGTAAAGTAACAGAATTGGGCAGGGGTTTGAGTGCTTTTGCGAGGCACTGTACATAACTGAGAAGGCCAAGAAAAGGCACATCTAGCACAAAGCCATTGAGTTACAGGATTTCCTTTGTGGTTATCCTCAGGTCTGTGCTGCAGTTTGTGATGCGGAGCATGGTGAAGTGGGCCGTTCGACCCTGCCCCATCAAACAGAGCGTTGCCCTGACGGACCTGGAGAGAGCTCAGATCATGATTTTCAAAGGAGCTCTCAACAGGCTGCAAGTCAAAGGAGCAACGGACCAAAAGGGTACAGTTGTGTTTCTGAATGTTTGAGTCACTAGATCAGCTTGTCTTAACTGCATAATTATAATACCAGCCAACACCTTTTTTTGTTGTTGAGTTTTAGTGTGTATGTATAGCATTTCTCAATTGTAATATTTGAACACCAATTTATAGGGGGTGGACAAAATAATGGGAACACCTCATGGAAAAGGACTGTTACTTTGAAGTAACTAAATCACAATAACAAATGCAACTGTAGAGGTGACATTGGGTTGATTGCCAATTAGCAGTACATATGTGTCAGCTATAAGAGATCTGAGAATTAACACTTTGATATTTGACTTTCCAAAGCAATATGAGCTCCCAAAAGTTCAGCCACAAAAATTACCACAGAATTTAATACCTCTGACACAGTCCCAAATAAAACTGTGAGCTTCGCAGAGCCGGAATTAATGGCAGGTCTGTCATTCGGAAACAACGTTTATCTAAGACTTGGTGTAAGGAGCGCAAAACCTGGACACCTGAGCAATGGAATCATAAAAAGTAACATGGTTCAATGAGTGATCTTTCACCTTATTTCCTACATCGAGAAGGGTTTATGTTTGGAGAAAGCCAAAGGATGCCTTCAGCCCAAGATGTCTGCTGCCAACTGTCAAACATGGACATCCATAATGGTATGGGCATCCATCTGGTGGAAGTCATTGTGTCCGATGATTACTCTGCATAGTCGTATAATGGTCAAGGAATATGAGGCTATTTTACAGGACCAGGTGCACTCTATGGTGCCAACACTGTTCCCTCATTACGTTCCAGTGTTCCAGGATAAAAATGCCCCCATGCATTCTTGAAGAATTGTGCAATATCCCACTATACAGTTGTGCTTATACTGTCAGTTTGCATACCCTGGCAGAAATTGTGAAATTTTGGCATTGATATTGAAAAAAATGACTGATCATGCAAAAAAAAAAGAAAAATATTTTATTTAAGGATAGTGTTCATATGAAGCCATTTATTATCACAGTTGTTTGGCTTCTTTTTCAATCATAATGATAACAGAAATCACCCAAATGGCCCTGCTCAAAGGTTTACATACCCTTGAATGTTTGGCCTTGTTATAGACATACAAGGCAATTAAAGGTGAATTTCCCACACCTGTGGCTTTTTAAATTGCAAAAACCTACAGGCAACCTCAGGAGAAATACAGGCTGCTCTGGAAAAAGAGGGTGGGGTGTTTCAAGGAGCCCAATACAACGATACCTGAACAAAAATGAGCTGCATGGTCGGGTTGCCAGAAAGAAGCCTTTACTGCGCCAATGCCACAAAAAAGCCTGGTTACAATATTGCCCGACAACACCTTGACACGTCTCACAGCTTCTGGCACACTAATTTGGAGTGACGAGACCAAAATAGAGCTTTTTGGTCACAACCATAAGTGCTATGTTTCGAGAGGTGTCAACAAGGCCTATAGTGAACAGAATACCATCCCCACTGTGACGCATGGTAGTGGCTCACTGATGTTTTGGGGGTGTGTGAGTTCTAAAGGCATGGGAATCTTGTGAAAATTGATGGCAAGATGAATGCAGCATGTTATCAGAAAACACTGGCAGACAATTTGAATTCTTCGGCATGAAAGCTGCGCATGGGACTCTCTTGGACTTTCCAGCACAACAATGACCCTAACCACAAGGCCAAGTTGACCCTCCAGTGGTTACAGCAGAAAAAGGTGAAGGTTCTGGAGTGGCCATCACAGTCTCCTGACCTTAATGTCATCAAGCCACTCTGGGGAGATCTCAAATGTGCGGTTCATGCAAGACTACCAAAGACTTTACCTGACCTCGAGGCCTTTTGCCAAGATTAATGGGCAGCTTTACCACCTACAAGAATTCTGGGCCTCAGACAACTATTACGAAAGACTGCACGCTGTCATTGATACTAAAGGGGGCAATACACAGTATTAATAACTAAGGGTATGCAGACTTTTGAACAAGGGTTAGTTCATTTTTTTCTTTGTTGCCATGTTTTGTTTTATGATTCTGCCATTCTGTTATGACCTACAGTTTAATGTGAATCCCATAAGAAATAAAAGACCTGTTTTACCTGCTCACTCATGTTTTCTTTACAAATGGTACATACAGCTCTGGAAAAAGAAACCACTGCACCTTTTTTTTTCCTTTCCAAAACAGTTGGAAAGGAAGGTTTTGAGTGAGGAACAGAAGGGTTAAAATTAAGAGACCACTGCAAATTGAACGCATCTGTTCCTCACTTAAAACTTTCCTTTTCAACTTTTTTGGAAAGGAAAGAAAAATGTGCAGTGGTCTCCATTTTTTCCAGAGCTGTATATTACCAATTCTCCAAAGCTATGCAAACGTTTGAGCCCAACTGTACACAGTACATGACTAGAATGACGGCATTCCAAGAAGGATTGGAGCTGTTCTAAGGCAAAGTGTCCCTAATCCTTATTAGGTCCTTAATATTAATACATTGTTAGGTGTTTCCATTATTTTGTCCACCCCCTGTAGTTGTACTTGTGATTCAGGGTGATGCTGCCACTTACGATCCAATCTTTCATTTGTCCCCTTAGAGGCCGGCCACCACTCCTCGTCTCAGCCAGTGTCCAAGTCTTCCAGTTCCGTATCTCTCTACAGCACCGGGTCAGAGGGCACTGCCATCTTCGGCCAATCCAACGGGGCATCTGCCTCTTCATCCACCAATGATCTGGCAGCTTCTCTGCTCTCAGCGTTGCAGGCTGACGGCCTGGAGAACTTTAACCCCTTCCTCCCCATCAACCTCCTGCAGTGAGTACTGCCCGTCATGACAGGGTTGGGCTCTGTTCTCTTTTCTTTTAGGTCAGTTCAGTTAAAAATGCAATTAAACCAGGAATCCTATTGTTGGATAGAAATGTTTTGGCCATTATTAAAAGTTGTAGCTAGATATTGAATTAGATGTAATGCTAAATCACCCCCCCAACCCACCACAAGAAAACTACACACGTATGCGCACTCAGAAACACACACTGATAAACCTGAGATGTTCCTGCTCCAGATCCCAGTCTGGCAGCTCTGAGGCACGAAGGACTCAGAGTCAGGGTGAGTTTGTGAGATGAGACATTGTTTTGTCTATCCCCTCCCCCCCCAAATGCTGCAACTATGCCTGGCTATGATCCAGCTGCTGGCTTCCCAAAGACGAGCAGACATACAATGCAAAGTGCTTAGTTCAGGTCTTATGAGCCTTGCATATGGCAGCTCAGGTGTTAGCCATATCTTGATGCCATGCAGGGAAAACGGTGGCTCTAGTTTGTAGACTCTGTCTTTGGGAACACAGAATACCTTTTCTCTCTTTGCGCAGCTTTTGATGCAGTCCACTAGCGCTGTGTTGTTGTCTTGGCTTTCTCTAGGCGGATGGTGTTGGCACGGTTCCCTACTCTAGCCGGCCTGGTTAATAACCCCTCCATGTTGCATAGCCCAGGCCCTGGCTTTGGCTTGGCCACCTCAGCTTCCTGCGAGGGCTTCATAGAGCAGCAGACCAGCTTCATGGAGCCCTGCTCTCCTATACAGGCCAGCAGTCATGGCGTGGGTAAGACACACTTGTGGAGAAATTGTGTTATTGAAGATTTAAGGTGTGCTTTCCTGATGTGATTGGGTAATAAAAAACTGGTCACATGATCTGGATCCAGATATGTTTGCAGTTAGCTGTACGGCACAAACAAATCTGATACCAGACTGTGGATAAGCTCTGCTCTATCAATAAGAGGATAAGCTGGATAAATGTCTTATGGGGGACTGTCTCTATAGTATGTCTGTCTGTCTGCATGGCATGGAGCGTGTCCAGTTAATGTTCATTGCTCTGGGTCATTGTATTTTCGTGCTTGGTTCTGACAAACATAGCTTGTAGATGAATTTGTCAACTTTAATATGATGGATGCATGCATGGATTCTGTCTGTCAACTGCTCACGTGTTTTAAGAACCATCAGATCCCCTTGTGTTTGTGTTACTTACTAAAAAACATATGCAACAACAATGAACCAACATCATGAAAAGAACAACACAAAGCCCTGTACATAAAGTATATTCAACTGGTTTTGTTTGCACAAACAAAAGTATTCAAGGATAGTAGAATTTTTTGGGGAAAAGGTGTTGACTGGTCATTTTATGAGTTTGTAATTTAGTTTTCTGCTTGAGATCTGGTCCATAGTTTTGGACTTAGTTGTGGCACAGCCTCTGGTAAATGAAAGGGACAATATGAATGATTTTTACTGTACTACTTGCGTGAAACTAAACAAAAATGACCAGTAGACATCTGCTGTTAATGTTTTATATTAATGTCTGAAATAAATGAATCTGAGTGACTGACATACAGTATTCCCCAATTTTAACTTTCCCGCCAGTCCATCTATCAGTTTGCATTGACTTGTAATCTCCTTATACTTAAATTAGATGTTCGCCTTACTATCCTTCTCACTCTAAACCACTCTCGACTAGCTTGTACTATACCGGTCTTGTTGAGTAAGGGAAGATGATTAGAAGTCATGTTATTCTTAAGAGGCAGATTTCTACACAGTGCCCCTTTAAAAGGTTTTCCTCGGATTAGTTGGTTATACTTTATTTGGATTGTCAAAATTATCATCTGTAGTTGGTATAGAGATGTTCATACTATAAACGAACGATTAAAACCTGTACATGGTTGCTAAGGTCTGTAGAAAGTCTGTAAAACATCTACAGATTGACTATCCAAGTGAAGTGTCACCCATTATTTGTACTTAGGGCATTTAAAACACTTCTCAATGCAATTGTACCTACAGTACTGCACAGTACTTTTGCATTTTAACATGATAGGATGTTGTCACTGCCTTCATTGTATGTTGATGTGTCAAAACATTCTACTGTCAGTGACAGGTTTGTTGGCATGTTTTGTTTTTTTTTTTTTTCCTTTTTTCCTCAATTTCTAGAACGGCCTCAAATGTTTGTCCCAGTTCGATTACTAGAAATGGGCTTCTCTATGAGACATATCTACAAGGCCATGGAGGCAGCAGGTATTGCTGTTGCTGCGTTCTGCTTGTTTTGTGTGGTGTGTAAGGTGTTCCATCTGCTTTCTGTTTTGTGGACTAGTTACTGCTTTTCCAAAGCCGTTTTTGATTCGTCGTTTCTTTTAGTACGGTATTGCTGTTCTCTATGCATGTGTAAGAATTTCCAATTTTTTTTTAATCTAGAGGTTCTGTTAGGATAAAATATCTCAGGCAATAGATATCTCCTTTAGATTAAAACAGGGAAAGATATTACTCTTTGATGGAACAATTTGAAACAGACACAGATTGTGAAATTGTAGTCCGATGATGAAATTCTTTGGCATACTCTAAAATCCCTCGGGCTCCACTTCTATTCAACTCTGTTAACTTCTTATAGTAAGAAAGCATTTATATGAATTGATAAACAGCCCACTGTCACACCACTGTTTACAAACATCACATGCGTGTTCTCAGTACCTACAACATTGCTATGTATCCTAGAAACCTAGTTAATGGATTCATTTGAATAGGAACCTCTCTTACCCTCTGTGTCTCTTCCACTTTTGCTCGATTCCCTGCCTTCCCCACTGACATTGTTACCTTCCATCAAAATAACTGCTCAGCCCAGCAACAGTTGTCCTTACAGCTGAATGACTTGTATAGATCCACCCACTGAAACGGTAACTACTTCTCATCTCCTTGACCTTTCTTGACTTTTGAACCCAGCTGTGACAGGTGAGGTAGACTCAAGGACCATTGAGGTTCTGGCCAGCTGGATGCTAGAACACCCACTGACTGAAGAGCTGCAGACTGAGGGCCAGCCAGCAGGGGGCTCTACCACAGATACCCCCTCTCCAGATGGACCAGAGACTGTTCAATGCCCCGAGGCCCCCGCTACTGAACCCAACGAAAGGTAAGAATACCGACACTGATGTGAACATTTAAATTGATTACCGCCTATTGTTTGCAGATAGTGTTTCTGAAGTAATAGTTCTCCAGCTTTCTGGAGTGGTTTTTCTCCTATTTATATTTTGTCCACATAGTGGTAGGACTGGTCAATAACATTATCTTGTGGAGTTTACAGAATAAGTAATAATTACAAGGTTCCCACTAGGTCCTTGAAATGATTGAAGTACTTGAATTTGAGTCTCAGTAATTTCAATACTGGAATACCTGGAAAATCACCTGTTCGTAGACAAAGTGCTTGAAAAGTAATTTCAAATTAATATATCTCTCATATCTGAGTAGAATTTCCCCCGTTTATCTAAGTCTCAAAATGATTCAATTGCTGGAGCTTTTTCATTAGCCTTCAAACCTTTTCTGAACTGACTGTGTATCACTTACAAGTTGTTTTCTTTAGAAACAGTCACTTGTCTCCGATTGTAGTGCTCTCTCTCCCTCACTGCAGCAATTTTACTGTCAAAAATGCTGGGAAAAGGTACATTAATCCATTAGGTTTGGAAATTAATCTTTACAGGTCCTGGACTTATCTATGGTATTAATGTTGACCGAGTTGAGTGTTAAAGATTGAATAGGAACCTTAGTTTGTTGAATGTTAACAATGTCATTATTGTGCACATACTTTGGAATTTGTCAATTCAGGAGTGCAACTGTACTGCACATGTTGGTCTTTGTTTTCTTACCAATAACTAGTTTATCTACCATTATCTTTCAAACACAGCAAATATTTGTTAGCCAGCTAGCTTTCTTTATTCTGATAATATTAGCAAGTCATCTTGCTGGACGCACATCTGGGACTAAACTTTTTCTTAAAACAAAGCTATTATTCTGATCTGTTTACAAAGAACAACAGGATGATGTTTTTTCTAGTTTCTAGCCAAAACAGGTTTTCTTGAATTCTAAGTACCTAAAGGATTCCCAGCAAGCTAGGCTCAAAATCAATGCAGGTAAAGCAGCAATTAATTTTAATATTCAGCCCAAAACAATAGCCTATATTTCAAATGACATTTACTTGGCATATGGAAGATGACGTTGCATAGAGAATTCCTCAAATATTTTTTCTACAAAGACCCACTTAAATCTCTTGACCATACAGTATGTGATTACCCACACACTGCACTTACCACTGCACTAGGCCTGTTAAACTATCCACACTAAGTATAGTTTTTACCTAAATATATTTCACAGTTTCAGAAGTAACATTGCACAAAACTATTTAACTATTTTCTGTCAGTTTATCAGGTCATTTAAGCAGAGTGGCAAGCATGAGAAAAATGTAGTTGGTTTCTAATTTAATAAAAAATGGTAAATTTCAGTCCATAGCCTTCAAAATTATAATAGTAAATTGTCTGTGGGTTTTGAACCATGGACACGGTTTTGGACTGTGGTTTTTCTGATTTAATTGGTCTGTACTTATTAACTTTAAATTAATGGGTCGTAAAAGAAATGAAAGAAAAGAGAACTTAAATACACGAGTGTATATACATTGGCTGGTTTACTTTCTGGATTCTTGTTACATACAGAGATAATACTTTATAAGTAGTATGGTGTTTATATTAATTGTTAACTATATTAAAAGTTAAATATGGTTATAATTACTTGGTTCAGAGTCTTTAAAGAAATAAATTGGTGCTTAAAGTACTTAAGTCCTTGAATTAGATTTTTCTCATGTCCATTATGAACCCTGTAATTAGAAGTGAGACTTTTACTGGGAAGTTACTTTAATAGCAGAATGATGACTATTAATCATTTACACGTTTGACAGAACATTCGGGCAGAGCTCACAATGGTTTCTGCGTATGAAATATGTGCTGGGGATTAGTTGCATTGGGAGAGTAGCTGTGTCTGAATATTAACCAACAGGTGCCAATATGTTATGTTAACAGTCTCCTGGCTGGTTTGGACCTGGTGGAGAGGGAGAGCTTTCTGGATGTCCATCTGACTAGGAACAGACCTCCCCCAGCTCGACGTCAGCGCTCCAACTTGGGGCACCGGGCTTCTTTCAGGAGAGCAGGTCAGCACAACCTTCAACAGGAGATATTTGTATAGCAAACTTAAATCTCCTGGGCTGGGATTTTGATGGCATTCTATTGCAGGTTTTTTTTTTAAACTGTAGAAATAAGAGACTACAATCACAGATTGTTCATTGTGCCTCATTCCCTGGTGCTCTTGCTAACGTTGTGTATTATTTCCACCACCTTCCTTTCCTCCTTCAGACTCTCCTTCCCCAAACCCTATCCCTCCACTGTATAGGCAGGACCCAGGGGTGACGGAGTGGCCGGAGCGGGCAGAGACTCACCCGTTCGCAGCAGAGGAGGAGTCAGAGCTGGGCTACATGGATGATCCGTACCATGAGGAGCCCTATGAGGAGCTGCAGCTCAGAGAGTTCATCAGCTCAGAGAGAGACACCCTCTGGATGGTGGAGGTACTGCATCATCTCATTAATATTTAGATTTTTACTATAGGGCATGGAAATAAGTCCTTGCTGTTAACACACTTGACTAAAGTGGAACAAAGAGGCTCGTTCACAATGCAAAAGCTAACTTATACTGAAAAACATGGCTTTTTTTTTTTTTTACCATTTTAGGGTTAAAAACATGGCATTTCTAGTTTCTGACTATGGCTTTCATTGGAATGTGTAACACAGTAGGAAAGGTAAGAATTGGTTAGTGTGATCGTATTTTTGTTCAGACCTATACTATATATTTTTTTCCCTTTCAGGGTGGTGAGGAGCACCACGAGCCCAACGAGATGGTGGAGTGCGAGTTGTGCGGCACTCTGACACTCCAGTTCAACAACCACATGAAGCGGCACCACCCAGGCTGTGGGCAGAGTGCCGGGCGTCGAGGGTACCGATCTACGGGGGCCTATGTGGACGGGTGGTTCGGTGGGGAGTGTGGGTCTGGTAGCCCCTACTACTTGCTTTGTAGCAACTGTAGAGAGAAGTATCTGGCAGCTAACCTGGGAGAGATAGGATCCAAACACGACCGGTAAGTTACAGTAGAATGCCTTTATGTGCTAATGTCACACAATTGTCACTCAAACTTTTTGGCTGCATGGAACAGAACTGAATAGCTAATGAGATTTTGCACTAATGAGCGCTCAATTGCAGTGCATGCAGAAAGTATTCGGACCCCTTCACATTTTCCACATTTTATCTTACAGCCTTATTCAAAATTGGATTGCATTAATTTTTTCCTCTTCAATCTGCACACAATACCCAATATATTTTTAAACAAAATTCAGAAGTATTTAGACCCTTTGCTAAGACACTCGAAATTGAGCTCAGGTGCATCCTGTTTTCATTAATCATCCATGAGATGTTTTTACAGCTTGGAGTCAATCTGAATTTTCCTGGTAAATTCAATTGATTGGACATAATCTGGAATGGCATACACACCTGTCTATATGGGATCCCACAGTTGACAGTGCATGTAAGGGCAAAAACCTAGCCATGAGGTTGAAGAAATTGTCTGTAAAGTTCAGAGACAGGATTGTGCCAATGCACACATCTGGGTAAAGGTACCAAACATTTTCTGCAGCGTTGAAGGTCCCCAAGAACCACAGACACACTTCCTAGAGCTGACCGCCCGACCAAACTGAGCAATCAGGGGGAGAAGGGCCTTGGTCAGGGAGATGCTGAAAGAGGCCAATGCCATCAGGGAATACAGTTGCCATGAAAGGGTGCACATGGTCTGCAACAATGCTTAGGTAGATGGTACGTGTCAAAGTAACATCCACATGAAGGGCAGGACCCAAGGTTTCTCAGCAGAATATGGACAGGGGTCAGCATGGGCACCCTGACTGGTCTGCGGCTACGCAGCCCCATACACAACAAACTGCGATACACTGTGTGTTCTGATACCCTTCTGTCAGTACCAACATTAACTTTTTCAGTAATTTGAGCTACAGTAGCTCATCTGTTGGATCAGACCACAATGTCCAGCCTTTGCTCCCTACGTGCATCAATGAGCCTTGGCCGCCCATGACTCTGTCACCGGTTCACTGCTTTTCCTTCCTTGGACCACTTTTGATAGGTACTGACCACTGCAGACGGGGAACACCCCACAAGTGCTGCAGTTTTGGAGATACTTTGACCCAGTCGTCTAGCCATCACAATTTGGCCCTTCTCAAAGTCGCTCAGATCCTTACGCTTGCCCATTTTTCCTGCTTCTAATACATCAACTTTGAGGACAGAATGTTCACTTTCTGCCTAATATATCCACCCACTGACAGGTGCCATGATAACGAGATTATCAATGTTATTCACTTCATCTGTCAGTGGTCATAATGGTATGGCTGATCGGTTTATATAATTACATATTAAATATCGTCTTAGTTCATTTGCAGTCAATCTCCTTTCTCTTCTCAGAATGAAAGGTCTGGCATCCGATTTGATTGGACGATTGGACAGCACCTCAGATGGTAAAGGATCTGACTTCCCTATTAATTTCCCTTAAATTTATTTGTGATATTGAATGTTACTGCTTCCCTCTGCATGATTTCTGAATCTTATCCTTAGAGGTTTAACTGACTCACTTGACCTCTTACTCAAGATTCTATTCATGCCTCATTGAACCAAGGTTTACCTCTGATATTTTTGTCTTGTACTCTGTGTCAGTGAATCATAGTGTGAATTAAATCCAGGTCCCCCTAGTGAGAGTGGTCTAGCCATATGGGTCTTAGTTGGTTAAATGAAGATAAAGTAAAAAATAAATTAACACAATCATAGCTCTTCATAGTACTTGCATCTTCTACTCAGATGACTGGGAGTTGGGGCAGTTGGATGGCTGTGACCCAGACCGTCTTACTGGCCTGGAGGACTTTGCGTTGTTGCTGAGGCCCCTGGGTCTGAGTGAAAAGAAGCTGGTCCCAGAACCCATCCCATTCACAGAGAATGACCCTCTAGGAGCGCTGGTAAATTGCACCAGCAATCCTGACAGGACCATTGTCCAAAAAGGTACAGGATATAGCACAGGAAGCAACAAAAATCACTGGTTTAATGATATCTGGAATCCACAGGAAATAAGCCACAATGCAATCCTTAAACCTGTACAATCTCTGATTTTTTTAGTTTAAATTGTGAAATTCTATAGAGAACTTATGGTACCAATTCTATAAATTCTGAAATATTTGCTAACACATCTTTCAATGTATTGTTTAATATGAATATAGGGGTGGTCAGCACTGACAAAAATAGTTCAGGTACCTCTGGCCCTCTGAGTCTGGGGGAGCAAGCTGCTTTGCTTAGAGACCCACAGGACAGACTACAGGCTCTGAGAAGGGTAACCTCAACCGCCCAGATCCTGCTAGCCTACAGCATGGTCATGAGAGTGTTATCGCAGACATCATCCAGGTTGGTTTGTTTGGCTCTCTTTTAGTGTATATTACAATATATAAGTTGAAATACTCAGAGTAGACTTGTATAATTGACCAGAACAGAAACCTTGCTTTTCCCGACTGCAAGCTATTGTATTTCCACATTGTCTCTTCATATTGGCCTGTTGCTTTACCCAAAATTTTTCGTTATTTGTAATAACATGTTTTTTTATTAGTAAATTTTCTTTGAGGTCAGTTTTTTCCCACCAAACCTCTTACATTTGTCTCAAACCACTGAGCTGTGTGCTTGTTATTGTTTTGCTGACAGACCAAATGTTTGTCTGTTCTTCAAGTGATTCCCATGCCATATATTCTATAATGATTGTTTTCTAATGTTTTTGATCACATGCAAAAGTTAATTCCATTTAATTACATGCCATTTGTGTGCCAGAACAGAGAAGATCTTTCTGGGCTGATCGGATGCTGCCCTCCTATAGGGGTGGAGCAGCTGGGAGAACAGAGGTGGTTGAAAAATGTACTCAGAAATGGATGTAGATTATGACCATAGCCTGAAGAGAGTGAGGTGCAGTTCCCATGGTATTTTTGTGGATGCAAGCCTGAACTAGGAGCCTTTGGTGTGTGCACAAGCAGCGGTTTGACATTTGAGAAAGATTATTCATTCTGGATAAGTTTCTGGGAATTGGAGAAATAAGTCAATTGCCAAGAGAGGAGCAACAGTTCATATGAATGGGCAGTACAGGAATAATTAAACTTAAATATCTCTGTCATGTAATAACCAAAATGTTAAAATCTAAATGCATATATATTTTAGATTATTCAAACTAGCCACCCTTTGCCTTGTTGACAAACCAGAGGGGATGGTGTATCGCTGCAGAATGCTGTGGTAGCCATGCTGGTTGATTGTGCCTTGAATTCTCAATAACAGACAGTGTCACCAGCAATGTACCATCATACCACCTCTACCATGCTTCACAGTGGGAACCACACATGCAGAGATTGTTTACTCACTCTGCGTCTCAGAGAGATAGCGGTTGGAACGAAAAATCTCAAATTTGACTCTTATTAATTTGAGCTAGTATCTGAGGTGTAGTTTATTGCTAATTTCTGGTAACGTCAATGAACTTATCTTCTGCAGCAGCAGTAACTCAGGGTCTTCTCTTCCTGTGGCGGTTCTCTTGAGAGCAAGTTTCATAATAGTTCTTGATGATTTTTATGACTGCGCTTGAAGAAACATTCAAAGTTCTTAATGTTCTGGATTTACTGACCTTCATGTCTTTTTTTTGGCTTATTTGAGTTGTTCTTGCCATAAAATGTACTACTAATGTACGGACGCAATGATGGTCTTCTGTATGCACACCTGTTAATTGCAAAATGCATTCCAAATAACTACCTCATGAAGCATCTTCAATATGAAAATGTAGTTTGATCTGTTTCACACAATTTAGTTACTGCATGATTCCATATGTGTTATTTCATAGTTTTAATGGCTGAAATATTATTTTGCAATGTGGAAAATTAAGAAATACTTGAATAAGTAGGTGTCCAGACTTTTGACTGGTACTGCATATTATACCTGATTATAGATTTTAAATATCCCCCTCAAGCTGCACCAGCTGTTTTTACGTTCTTTTTAACAGGAAACATGATTGGCAGATGCAAATTGCAGAGATGCATACAATGAAAGTTTTAATTGGTTTCTGTTATTAGTACAGTGCGTGGCAGTGTTATAACTGATAAGCAAATTTTACATACACATTAGGGATATAACAAATGGACAGATTTCCATAATGTTTAAATGGGCTGTTTTTCATGAGTTAATTGACAGGTGTAAATTATTGTCCAGTCACATCTTCATAGTTTTTTTTCTCCTACAACATTGTTGCATTACCTGGGTTTTGTACAACATTTATAATTATTGGGACCTGTTAGTTGTGCTTTTGTAAAAAAGAAAAAGGATAAAAAACTACTGATTGTAATTTGTGAAGAAAAATTATTTGTACTGAGGGAATTTTTCTTAAGTGATCTCACTGTTTGTTAACACCCGAAATACATATTACTTTTTTAGCAAATGGAAAGGAGCACAGGACGGAAGTGATTTTTATGAGAACAGGACATGAAAATTCTCAGATTATTTAACTACAGGAAAAATATTTACAAGACAAAAACGGGGGAAAAAAGAGCAGCTCTGTCTTGTTGACACAGCTGTTATGAAGAGTGAACAGGCATCAGCCTCCCCCTACTCTCTGTTCATGTCTCCCACATCCGTAACAGTCTTCCTCCTCTCTGTTCCAGTGCCTCAATGTGCAGTGCCTCTAGTGGCCTGGAGGCCCTGGGCGTGGCTGACATCCGTATCCTGGTGCGCCTGATGGGTCTGGCTGCGGCGGGCCGTGTCCATACCAGCGTTGACCAGCAGGGGGTAGCAGGAGGCAGTATGAGCTGTGGCAGCGCCACAGAGAGAAGCAGCTCTGCCTTCTTGTCCTTCCTTAGCTCAGCCATAGGCAGTCTAGTTTCGCAAAGCCCCACAGCATATAGGGAACTGGTGGACATTTGCACGCAGGTCAGAAACTGACAATCTGCCTTCAACTATGTCTGAGTTTGAATGTCTATACTGTTTGATTATTGTGATCGTTTCGATGTACATTGTATTTTTAGTCTGGTAGTTAACTGGAATGCCAGTTGGTATTCTCCTCAATTTTCTTTGGAAGTGTATCACTGAATTTCATTCATTTTCATTAAATTGGCCCTAACTTTGTTGTCGCTTCATATTTCCATCAACATTTACCAAGGGGCACTGAAAATGTGAAGCTCTCACAATAGCGATCTCACACAAATGTCACTCCCATTAATATCCGCCCCCTGTCCTGTGTAGGATTTAATGGCTGCTGCCACAGGGATGAACCTCGCTGCAATCAGCGACCCAGGACAGAGAGGCCGCCTGACTTCCACCATAAAGGCAGCCCCGCACCAAGACGTGACACCCCTCACACCCCCCACCTTCCTGGTCACACAGAGCCTAGTGTCTCTGCTCACAGAGAAGGGCATCCGCTATCGTTACACTCCGGAGAGAACCGTGACAGAGCAGCATGAAGCAAAAGGTGAGAGGGAATTACTTTCGTGCCAGGGTCATTGAATACGGTTTGGTATGGTACACTTATACCAGACCTGGGCAAGATACATGGAGGAACGTAAGTGTAGATATAATTCTCTGCTATTTATATCAAAAATAATTTTGAAAATATCTCTTACCAAACTCGTGCTACTTCAATCGGAATAACCATGACAACAGGATTTTTTCCTACTTTTCGAAAACACCTCCAATGGAAAGTACTTTCTGAACCAGACACACAAACACGGCTTAACCTAAATGTACCTCTACTTTTTACCTACAAGAATCAAAGAATTATGAAAATATCCCAAATTCAATATATTTCAACCATAGTAACCTGATTTTTAGCAGAATTTCTAAAATAGCTGTCATTTAGCCCACTTTCCCAGCAAGGCAGAGAAAAAGTACAAATACTTCATATACTCCACTACTTCTTAGCAGATTAAATCAGAAAAGATTATGAAAATATCTCTAAACCAAACTCAAACTACTTCAACCGGAGTAACCATGACAACAGGATTTTTTCCTACTTTTTACATTTAAAACAGCTCCATTGGAAAGTACTTTCTGAACCAGATACACAAACACGGCTTAACGTATATGTACCTCTACTTTTTACCTACAAGAGTCAGAAAAAAATTATGAAAATATCCCTTACCAAACTCGAGATATTGCAACTGCAGTAACCATAGCTACAAGATTTTTAGCAATATTTCCCAAACAGCTGCCGTTTAACCCACTTTCCCAGCAAGATGGAGAGAAAGTACATTCTTTTATATATTCCTCTGCTTCTCAGTTATTTAAATCAGAAAACATTACACAAATATCTCTAACCAAACTTGAGATACTGAAATTGCAGTAACCATAGCAGCAGGATTTCTCCCTACATTTAAAAAACAGCTCCATTGGAAATTACTTTTTGAACCAGATACACCAACATGGGTTTACTTAAATGTACCTATGCTTCTCACCTATTCAAATCAGAAAACAATTTGAAAACATTTCTTACCAATCTCGCGATACTAAAACCGCAGTAACCAGACAGCAGGAATGTGTTTTTTAGCAATATTTCCTAAACAGCTGCCATTTAACTCACTTTCCCAGCATGATAGACACAAATCATGAATGTTTCATATATTCCTCTACTTCTCAGCTATTCCAATCAGAAGAAATTACCAAAGCGTCTCCTACCAAGCTTTACATATTGCAACCGCAGTAACCATAGCAACTTGTTTCTTAGCAATATTTCCCAAAAATCTGCCGTTTAACCCCCTTTCTCAGCAAGATAGACAAAAAGTACAAGTATTTCCTATATTCCGCTACTTCTCAGCTATTTAAATCTGAAATTATTACAAAAATATCTCCAACCAAACTCACAATACTGCGACTGGAGTAACCATACCAACAATTTTTTGCTACATTTACACAAACATGGATATCAGCTTTCAAAGACTTTTCATACTTTATAATTGTATGATTGTTTAAAGTTTGCTGTATCAATTTACCAGCCAAAACTATCTCTTACCAAACTTGAGAAACTACAACCGCAGTAACCATGGCAATGCGTTTTTTAGCATTTTTTTCTAAACAGCTGCCGTTTAACCCACTTTCCCAGCAAGATGGACAAAAAGTACAAGTGTTTTCTATATTCTTCTACTTCCCAGCTGTTTAAATCAGAAACAATTACAAAAGTCCTTTTTACCAAAATAAAGATATTGCAACTGCAGTAACCATAGCAATGCGTTTTTTAGCATTATTTCCCAAACAAATGCTGTTTAACTCACTTTCCCACTAAGATAAACATAAATAATTCATATTTAATATATTCCTCTACTTCTCAGCTATTCCAATAAGAAAAAATTACAAAAATATTTCATACAATGCTTGAGATATTGCAACCAAAGTATCCATAGCAACATGATTTTTAGCAATCATTCCCAAAAATCTGCCGTTTAACCCTCTTTCCCAGCCAGATAGACAAAAAAGTGCAAGTAATTTATATATTCCTCCACTTCTCAGCTATTTAAATCTGAAAAGATTACAAAAATATCTCTAACCAAACTCACAATACTGCGACTGGAGTAACCATACCAACAGGATTTTTTGCTACTTTTACACAAACATGGATATCAGCTTTCAAAGACTTTTCATACTTTATAATTGTATGATTGTTTTAAAGTGTACTGTATCAATGCACCAGCCAAATTTTACTTAAGTGTTAAAGCAAGCCCCAGTAACTTTACTTGTAAAGTTCAAATCTAGTTATTATTCTTTGGAACACTACTCCTCCTACACCGTTTAAGCTAGAAACTTCGTTCAAACTTTAAAATGTGTAGACTGGTCTAGATTAAGTTGCTTGCGTACGACTTTTTGGTATCTTGTATAATTTTAATTTTTTTTACTTTTATTAAACTTTTAAATCTTCATTGACTTGAATGGGATATGAAAAGTCACAGTTGTCGCAAACAACCTACTTTAACACCTTTGCGAACTACTTAAAGGAACATTTAAAAGATTGTGATGGTCCTCACATACCCAGCTATTGTAATGTGGAAAAGTCCTTTTTTTAATTCAGATCAAAAGTTACAGCGATTTAAGGAATGAATTTAACACAATTTCACAACTTTTTACAAATATCTGCAATTTCGACAACTTTGCAAATGAGAGACAATGTTAGAGCATTTCATATCTTCATCTACTTCTCAGCTATTTGAATCAGAAAACATAATGAAAATATCTCTTACCAAACTTGAGATATTGTAACCGCAGCAACCATAGCAACCCAGGAAGATAAACACATCATGAATATTTCATATATTCCTCTACCCCTCTTAAGTCCGAGGTGATTTCGGCCAGATTTCACTACTTGGACATTTTGGGTCCTAGATTCATTTCTGTAACAGATACCATGGACCATCATATATCCTGGTAATCACAACCCCATTGGCTACAATAAAAACCCATAAAAACAGACTTCTGGGACACTATATAGAAACCTCATGTGTTGGGGCAAAAAAATGTTTTACGAAAATCATTTCTGCGATACAGTATCATAAAATTTTATTGAAACCCTTTTGAAGTTTTGTTTTAATGTTATTTTCTTATATTTCCATGCCTTTATTGTCATATTACATTGCTTTAGGCTGAAATTAATGAATAAAATTAATAATACCATGTAAAAAATTATAGGTTCCCCAAATAATGTTGGTTCTTCAGCCTAGAGATGAAACAGAATTTTATGAAATACAGAAGGCATTTTTGCATAAATTAGATGTAATGACACCAAACGGCCATGTGATGGCAGCAGAGGATCAGTAGCGCTGTTGGTATTCTCTATTCAAAATTTTCTTGACTTTGAAACCCAACTTTTTCCAAAAACCAAAGGACATCACCATAGTATGTTGACAGAAGAACATTTTTATATCATTTTTATAATACAAACAATGTAATATTGTGCTATAGATAATAAAATAAATAGCGATGTACTCACTACTTCTCTGAATGGGCCATCAGTCAGAGCTGTTTGAGCTGAATGGTCATTGCGCGTTGCCTGGAAGAAAGTGTTCCTGGACAGAATAACCTTCCTCGGTCTCTTGATTACGTTCAGATATGTTCTAAAATGTTTTGGATGAAAATAGAGCTATCTTGCGTAAACGGAACGAAAACTACGTTGGTCATCGCCATTATAGATCAGTGATCAGTGGGCTGCGCCATGTTGTTTATCGTTACTATGGGACTGACCTTTATGACGTCCCATCATTCCTACGTGACAGAGGTCATTTCCAGGCTATATAAGCATTGTACAAGCGCCATTTGTGATTCGGGCGACATATAAACAAAGGAAGACTCCAACGCGTAATGGTGACCGGTTTTGTCCAGGTCTACCAGGTGGACTGAATTGGCCAAAGGGACACAAATTATATAGCATTCTTTTCGTTAGAATGCCTAGATCTAAGCTAAAGTCAGCCGTACAATTCTAGTGATTACTTTCCTGGATATGTGTGGAAATGTAGGGTGCGCGCGCTTGGTCACTGATGGGCACTTGGTGGCATTTTACCTTTTCCTATCACGCAGGCTGTGTTAGCCCTAAAAAAAAAAACTTACTGCCGTTCTCTTCGTTAGAATGCTTAGATCTAAGCTAAATTCAGCCGTATGGTTCTAGTGATTACTTTTCTGGATATTCATAGAAATGTAGCCTACATTTTGCGATTCGGTTGGCGACCATTTTGTGGATTATACTTTTGGCTGTTTATCCCCATGGGAATACAAACTACGTATGGATCGCTTTGTTGGAGTTGTCTGGATATTAGGTAAGTACGATTCTAGTTATTACAGTTCAGTTTGGGATATTTATAAACATGTACACCTATGTGATCCGTCAGAGGTGGCCAGTTGGTTACACTCTACTATTTCTCTCAGGCAGGCTGTTATCCCCATAGAACACAATCTGTGTACTAATCGCTTCGTTTAGAATACTTAGATATGAGCAAAAGTCAGCTGTATGATTCTAGTAATAACGTTTTATGGAAATGTGCGCTATGCGCTCAGTCAGTTTTGGTGCACCTCTCACCTCGCTTCTCAGGCGGTGATTCCCATAGGAACACAAACAGAACGCTTCACGCATATGTCTCAATACTTGTAAATATATCTTGAAAATCTGTGCATATATTCATCACAACTCACAAATAAAAATAGGATTTGTAAATGTGAAAAAATATTTTGTAAATAAAAACATTATCTGTAAATATGTAAACATGTTTCACAAATATAAATAAAATCTGTGAATATGTAAAAACGTATTTCACAAATAAAACACAAATCTGTGAAACATCTACAACTGTTTAACATTTAAAAGTGTCGACTTACATTTACAACACAAGTTTTCTTATGGATCTGCATTTTATATTTGCACATTTTTTGAGACACATTTTCCTTCTGTCGACAAGTTCTCGTGTGCGTGGTTTCAGTCAGAGGGCTTCGCTTGGTGGGACTTATGGAATATCCGACTGGAGCCTGGTAGATTGGAGTCTATGGATAGCTATAGGACATGTTTTTCCTGAAATGTGAGTATAACGTAGGGTGATCAGATGTCCCTGTTTTTCGGGGACAGTCCCTGTTTTTGGTGGCATGTCCCTGGCTGGAGTTGTCCCCGGAAATGTCCCCGTTATTAACTGCGTAAAAAGAGAGCGCAAAGTGAAATAATATTTTATGTGGCAAAAACGACTGGGCAGCAGAGCCTACCGGTTGACGTCTCAATCGAGCTGTGCTTGTTTTTGGCCTGCTCGCTATAGTATTAGTAGCTTCATTCACTCTTCTGCTAATTACTTGCTCATGCTTGTTTTAGAGAGAACTGCTGTGGCAAACTCGGCCAGAAGCTAGCAATTGTCAAGTGAATCCACAACATCACCACAAATGCCTTTTCAAGACAGGTTTCAGTCGTTTTAAATACTAGCTAGTGATGTTACAATGTCACAATTTATTATTATTAAATAGATAAATGATCTGCTCTATAGTTTAAAAAAGGTTATTCTAACGTTAGGTAGAGGTTAGCTAGCTACTACTGTCTAAAAAACTTTCGCATATAACACATGGAGTAGACAGGCTATTTTGAAAATATGATCATATTATATGAATGCACAATTAATTATGAGAATATTTATTAGTAGATTACAATTTTAATGATTTTACATAATAAGTATTGTGAAAATATATTTAGAAATCTTCATGGATAACATAGCATAATATTTTCTGTTAGAGAGTGGAGAGGAAGGAGAGGAGGAAAACTTGATAGGAAGATTGAAGGAGATTGAGGAGGAAAGGTAAAGATATGATTACAGAGCCAATTTATTATTACAAACAATGTTTTTGAGATAAAATACAAAAATGAGGCAAGCAATGGGAATCTGTTAACCAAAGTATTTTATCTAATAGTGTACTATTTATTATTAAAGATTGGAGAGGAAGAAGAAGAGTGAGAAGGGAAAATTAAGGGAGTAAAATGAGTGAAGCAAGGAGAGTGTAGAAGATGAGGTCGAAAGGTAAAGAGAAGGAAAGGAAGAAAGAGAAGATGAGTGAACAAAAGAAGACTGTAGTAGAAGAAAAAGTCTATTGTCTCTTTTTCAGTTTTGCTCATATTCTCTTCTGCTCTTATTCTGCCCAGACAACCAGGACCACTGAATGGCTGTTCAGATTGGACAGTTCAGACTTGTCTGTGGTGTTTCTGTAATATAGTTGTTTTCTCTGTCTATCACAATGTGCCTGTTAGATTAAATACAAGAAAGCGGAATTGTCCCCTTTTTTATTTCATAGATAATAACATCAGATACTTTAATGATATATTGACTGCCAAACTGGAAATGTCCCCAGTTTCCATTTCAGACATCTGGTCACCTTAGTATAATGTTTATTTGTATAACAATAATTGACTGCATCACCAATGTGTAATACAACACTGAGCGTGTTTTCGAATTCAGGCAACTAACTTAAGCACAGCCTACATCTGGTTAGCTAGCTACCCAGCTAGTAGGTTACTGTAGCTGAACTAAAGTAATGAAGGTATCTAACCTAGGGTTGCCACCCGTCCCGTGTAATACGAGATTGTCCCGTATTGAAAAATAAAATGCACTGTCCCTTACAGAATCAATACAGGACGCATTTTGTCCCGTATTTTCGTGCATACCCTACTTTTGCTAGTACTGTTTTTGTACCACTCTGTGGTACAAAAACACATTCTAAGGACTAACACATGCATACAGTTTTCCTTTTATAACCACTAACGTTAGCTAGATGTGCAAGACTCGTACTGAATGAACCGAATGCAGCTGTGCAAGTCAACAACATACCGTTATCTAGTCAGTTGCGTCGTCGGGTTAGATACCTTTATTACTTCAGTTAAGCTACAGTGGCTAGCTAGCCAACCAGATGTAGGTTTGCCTAATTACCTGTGCTTAAGTTAGTTGCCAGATGTTACCCATTGGTGATGTAGTCAAATATTGTTATACAAATAAACTTTAGGTAACACTTTATTTGAAGGGGTGTGCATAAGAGTGACATGACATTGTCATGATACTGCTATAGCCATGACATGACACGTAAGAATCATTATGAACGTTTATGAATGTTGTCATTAGGTGTCATTCGGTTGATTATGTCATTTTTTATGCAAGATTGTTTGGGATGTCTTTGTTATGACAACTTGACATTAACTGAGTCAACACAACCTGTCAATGTCTTTGTTATGACAACTTGACATTAACTAAGACAAAATATCCTGTCAATGTCTTTATGACAACTTGACATTAACCACGATAACATTAGATTAGATTCAACTTTATTGTAATTGAACAAGTACAGTAAAATGAAATTGAAGGAGTAGGGTAGCATGTGCAACTGAAATGCAGGGATAGCAGCAATGAGGTTCCTGAGGTAGACATGTACCTGTAACAACTGAAAACTTCAGACTTTTCAAGGCAGTGTCAGAGTGCAGTAGTACAAAGGGTGGATATGGTTAGTGATGGGTCAGGGAATTCAGCACGGTTACAGCAGATGGAAAGAAAGTGTTCCTGAGCCTGCTGGTGCAGGAACGAAGAGACCTATACCACCTGCCTGATGGAAGGAGGGCAGTTTGTGGCATGGATGTGAAGGGTCCCTGATGATGCCACACACCCTGTGCAGACACCGCTTGTGCTGGAGGTCTACGATGGCCGGGAGCTGGGTACCAGTGATGTGCTGGGCGGTTTCCACCACCCGTTGCAGGGCCTTCCAGTCGGCTACGGAGCAAACGCCAAACCATGCTGTGGGGCAGTTAGTCAGAAACATTACCTGTCATAAACATGTCATAGCAGGCCTTGGTTTTGACATTGGTTGTCATGAGACCATTCTAATTGTGTCATGAATATTTTTCTTGACCTCAAGTAAAGTGGCACAATTTGGACTTGTCATAAAGATGTCATTAAGTTTGTCAAATGCTGTCAAAAAGATGTAATTAAGTCTGTCAAATGCTTTTAAATACCTTAACAAAAGCAATACATTTCCTTTATTGTTTTTGCACAACAAAGGTTTCCTAAAAAAAAAACCTACTTTCAACAATCCTACTTTGGTAACACTTTCCGATAAGGGTACATGAACAACCATTAACAAATGCAGTAGTTACCTTGAACGAACATTGATGAGCAATGACGAACAAAATATGAACAAACGGTTAACAATGATAACCCTTACTTTATTAATGGTTTACAAATGCATTAACAAACAGAGTGTAGTGTCATTTGTTCATGTTGACACGACATAAACTCATGTCATTTTTTGCAAGAACACAGTACTGTAATTTGTTAAGGTTGACACAGGACGTTCATGTGCAGTACCTAGTTCTTTGCATGAACAATAGCCTAAGTAATATAAACTATTCATAATAAAATCACATTGAAAACATTATTTATAAAGTAGGCTAGATAGTGATAGTTTAACAAATTACCTTCATGTTAACACAAATAGAACTTGGCTGAGCAAGTTAGCAAAGTGCTACCCGGAACTGACACACTTGACTGGAGCTAGCATACAGCTAACTGGAGCCAGCTAATAACCAACCGAAGCCAGCTAACAACAAGGAACTAGCTAATCGCTAACCCTTACAGTGCAACAATTGCAAAGTTCCTAAACAATACAGTTACAAAATTTAATTATATTAATCCTAGGGATATTGTCAGGAGTGTTGTTTTCGGAAAAAAAACAATACAGTACAGTAACAAATTCGTTTTTTCCAAAGGAATGCACCACCATCACGGCATTTTACATAGACATGAGTCTCTGTCATAGTTATACAATTACCACGCTTTTCCAACCCTCTACATACACTTTAACAGGCAAGTTATCAAACTGTATCGAAAGGTCCAGTGTACCTTTGTACTTTACCGACCAGGAAAACAGGATAAATGATGAGAAAGACATGGCTTTTCCTTGAAGAGTTACGAGAACGCGCGGGTGTTTTGATCGTTAACAGTCCCAACGCAACACGACCACGTCAAACTGCCCCCTATAGGCCAACCATAGTAAGTGTCCTTCAAAATTCTATATCAACCCCAAATGCGACCATACATTTTGTATGTGTCACACCTATTTGAAGACACAAGTAGCCAGTCTACCTTTTAATAATGGTTACCGCACTGTAATCATATTAACAAATTGAATTATGTATATTATCTCTTGAATAATGTATATTACTTAGCCTATTGTTCATGCAAACCACTAGTTACATGAATGGATGTCCTGCATCAACATTAACAAAATTACAGTATGTTCCTGCAAAAAACTTAGATATCAACTTGACTTGTTTTTTCACATCATGAAAAAGTCTGCCCAAGACACTATTATAATGGCGTATGGCTAACCACTGGTGCCACTGTCATTTTGAGGTGAATCTTCTGTGACTCAGGAGTGCGATTACCTTTATGACTCCATATTTCCAATTTGTATTTCTGCCATGCATGCTCAATATGCTGAGTATGAGCACCAGTCCCAGGATCAGCAAAGTTCCTTTTATGGCAGACAGAATACTGGCTAAATAGTTCCTTCAAGTTTGATAATTAGGCCCATGTTTATGACAGGTTATGTTGTCTAAGTTAATGTCAAGTTGTCATAACAAAGACATTGGCAGGTTGTTGTCTCAGTTAATGTTAAGTTGCCATAACAAAGACATTGGCAGGTTATGTTGTCTCAGTTAATGTCAAGTTGCCATAACAAAGACATCCCAAACAATGTCTACCTTGCATAAAAAATGACAATCAACCGAATAACACCTAATGACAACATTCATAAACGTTCAAAATGATTCCTTCATGTGTCATGTCATGGTTATGACAGTATCATGACAGTGTCATGTCACTCTTATGCACACCCCT
>JACXGI010002909.1:0-26663 GCA_016801175.1 Esox masquinongy
GCGGTGAGGTAAATGAGGGAGTGAGGACGGTGAGGGAGTGAGAGCGGTGAGGTAAATGAGGGAGTGAGGGCGGTGAGGTAAATGAGGGAGTGAGGGCGGTGAGGTAAATGAGGGCAGTGAGGGAGTGAGGGCGGTGAGGTAAATGAGGGAGTGAGGGCGGTGAGGGAGTGAGGGCAGTGAGGTAAATGAGGGGGTGAGGGTGGTGAGGGAAGTGAGGGGGTGAGGGCGGTGAGGTAAATGAGGGAGAGAAGGCGGTGAGGAAGTGAGGGCGTTGAGGGATTGAGGGCAGTGAGGTAAATAAGGGGGTGAGGGCAGTGAGGTGCATCTGTTTGACCCTGAAACTCTCGCCACCCACTTGCCCCAGAGCTGGATGCACTGCCCCTGTGGTGTGTGTGTGTGTGTCTCAGTGCGTTTGTCCGGTGTGTCCTTCTCTAAGCCTCGCTCATCGCGCCCTGCATGCTCTCGTCCGCAGCTAATTCATTACCCTAATTAGGCCTCATTAGCCAGCTTATGCTAGTTCCAATTAGCATCCTAGCATAAAGCATCACAAACAAACAGAGTCTGTGTGCAGGGTCCCGTGACAACCGCGAGGTCAAGCTACACATGGGGAAATCCGATTACTCTCATTTACAGTCCAGAGTCCAGTGCACATTACACTAACTCCACTTGGATACCAACTGGCTTTTTAGAGGTCTCACTTTCTAAATGGGCTCAAACTCCCCCATGTGAAAGAAGCCAGACACTTCAAACAGTATTGTTCATCAAGCAACAGGGAAAGAGAGCCCTAAGAACCAACCGTCAGCACAGATGGACAGGGAGACAGATAACTCATCGGATGTAAAACATCTGAAGCATCATGTCTTCATTTCCACCACCTGAAGGGAGAGGAAGCGCAGTGGCCGGGCAATGGAATCTTATGGAGTGAGATAACTGGGCTGACATTCTGTCGATTTTCTCATCCATAAAACATCTGATCTAAATACAGTTTTCTGTTCTAGATATAAAAACAAAATTTTATAGATACATTTCAGGCCTGCAGGGCAAAATGAGTAACTTTAACAGTGGGCATTTCCTCAAGGAAATGATCAGCCCTTATATTTGTGTCATATATTCAACTCTATTGTACTACGTTTTTTTCTTTTATTTTTTCCAATGTAAAGCAATTTGAATGTATGAAATGTGCCATACAAATAAACTTGCCTTGCCACAACAGGATCTTAACAATTTGTGCTTGGCTCAGACCAGCTCCATTCTCTTTGTTTCACTAATGGTCCATTGAAAATGACAGGTTAGGGGCAGTATTGGGTTAGCTTTAAAACTCTTGAGGATGTAGGTTACATCTCACCATAGTAAAAAAGCATCAAGTATCTTTACATTTTTTGACATGTAACAAAAGTTGAGTGATTTTTAGCATCCCTGGGAGAAATTGAAGGTAGTCTTGATTTTTCTAAACAAGGACTCAAAACCGTTACCTCAGGATAGTCCTGTCAATGTGCTAGCTAGTTTAGCATCATCTTATAAAGCATACAAGCACATAAAGAACCCTTGACTGATTTTCTAAGAGTGGCTATAGGTGGTGAATGGCAGTCTGTGTGGCGTGCTTACTTTCAGACAGCCAAATTAATCCCCATCCCATTCATACGTCATACCTCCCCCCGGCATTTTCTCCTAGCCTACCATTTGCCTGTCACGTGTAAGCCTGAATATTGTTACAAATACGCAGATAACAAGCGTCCCTCCTGCCGAGACACTAATTCACTGTGGCGGCTTTATCCAATGCAATCTTTTCAATTTGTCCCCTCTGATTTTTTTCCTCTCTTGCAGTTTTCCACAGCAAACAGATGGAGGCAATTTTTCAGTTGCATTTACTGCCTGCCGTCGCTCACAGTCCCTGAATCCCAGCTTTCCATTCAGAGGATAAAGGAGGTGCCCTTAACTCAGCCAGACACTACCACAGACTCTCCACCAAACACTCCTAGACGAAACCACGTACACAGTCGCACAGCACACGGATAGTTCCCAAGTAGTCAGATACACACACTTCAGAGCCGGTGTGATATTGGCTTCCCGTTCCGTGCCTTGGGTGTGATCAGAGTTCCAGAGGGAGAGTGTGCGTACACACTGAAGACCAGCTGTGCGACTGCACCGCACTTCGCCATGACTCTGTGTGTGTGTGTGTGTGTGTGTGTGTGTGTAAGAATTATGTGTTTGCCATGCATGTGTGCATACCGTCGATGTAAGTATATACAATATACTGTTCATGCAAGTGTGTGTGTGTGTGTGTGCGTGCGTGACTTGGATTTAGACATGTCAGCACATGATTTGCCGCGGCCTCTTACACATAAGTCACAAGATCTGCTGTTATAGATAGCACAGCACAGGGCAGGCCATATTTATCCACGGAGAAATGGCCTTATCTATAGCACACGACAACTATAACAATGTGGAAAAAATTGAGACGCAGGGAAGTTAACTGACTGACAAACACACTCGCATAAATGATTCAACTCATTGTAGTTGACAAAGGCTCTTCCGTGGCTGCTCTTCCTGAATCAAAACCCTCCCACTCCCAGTCACACACGCACGCACACGAAAGAGTCATGACTAATCTACAGAACACGTTTAGTTGGTAACATCCCAGTGCATATGGCCTAAGTCCCATCTCCCCCCAGCTCAGACCTTCAGGCTCTCCACCCGTCCAAAAAGAGGTGCAGGGGAAACCTAATTAACTAAAATAACAGTCGGCGAACATATTATAATTTATTCCCTCTAAAGGCTTAAAACCGCAATAAAGGCAGAGCCATATGTGCCCCGGTGCCAGCGCAGCGTGAGATAAAATTACAATAAGACACAGACTCATAAATAAAAAAGATAAACGGGGGAATGAATAAAGATAGCCTGGTTTGAGTTGAGAAGTAGTGAGTGGGTGAATCAGACTAGAGTGGAGTGGGGATTCAGACTAGAGTGGTTTCAGGGAGTGGGATGGTTGATTTGGCCAGTTGTGTCTCAGTAGGATTCCCTAGCAACACCGTCGTAGTATATTAGAACAGTAGTATTTAGATGCTCGTTCTCTCCAACACAAACACACACACACACACACACACTAACACAAATAAAACCCTCTGTCTTCCACCCCTCTGTGTCTCTAATTAATCTCTCTTGCATGCACACACACCCCCACACTCCAACCCCAGCCATCAGCTCCAGCCTGACGTCTCCTCAGAGAGACATGCACTTTGTGCAAGTGCGTGCTTGTGCACGTGAAGGGCAGTTCCAGGAAATTGAAAGTGTGTGCATGTTTGTGTGTGTGTGCTCCAGCAGCTGTCAATCACACAGCCCAGAATACACTACCCAGGGGTTCATCAGGCTGAGGTGTCACGAAGAGAATGAGGCGGATTGATGGTGTGTGTGTGTGCGCGCGCGCGCGCGCGCGCGTGCGTGCGTGCATGTGTGTACATTTGAGCAGCCTACAAAGAACCAAGTTAAAGGAGTAGCATATGTCAAATCAAAAGACGGGGAGAAAAGACATCTTCCACAACAATGACACAATTACTGTTCAGTTAAGAATTATTTGCACCCACTGTTTTTAAAATCTAAACAATCCTGATGAGAAAATGTGAGCATATTGCCCTTACTTTCATATTAGTGTGTCAGTGCCAGAGAGAGATGTGGGAAATGTGAGTTATTCACACCGACTTCAAGTTAGGGCTTGGGATTCGACCCAAAAGAAGGGGTCATTGTTTCGGTTCATTGTTCCTTGTCAGTTGGTGTCATTAATGCCTTTGGCTGCAGCCAATGCATCTTAGTCATATGACACACCTAAGTCTGGCGAGCCGACAATCTCATGTGAACCGTTTTTAGGGATTAGGGTCGAGTTAGAGGGGTCAGAGGGCACTCAGTCTCCACCCCAACAAACAAAAGACAAAGGTGGGCGGTGGCGGTATTCTTTGAAGGGGTCATAGTTAGGCTTGGCTCTGCGGCCGTGGTGCGTCTGTGGGTGTGTTTGTGTAATCCTCCCCCCTTAAGCCGGAGGTAAAATAAGCTCTGTTTCAGTGGAGCCGTCTGAGAGGACAAGGAGAGGAAGGAACGCAAGGGGACCAGCTGTTCTGGAGCACTCGGCAGCGAGGTCAGGGGGAGAGGCGCCGCGCTGCAGCTGTGTCCTCAGGGCTAGTGGGAGCCAGAGAGGAGGCGCTGTTCACTTCCACACAGAATGGCCGAGATAGGGAAGGGTCATACGCAAAGAGACAAGATACATGAAACCCAGACTCTCACACGCAGGCCTAAAACTGCCCAAAAACAGAAAAGGGGACTGACATTTTTCAGCAAAATCTACAGTGAATCAGTTTATAACTTCAAATAAACTTAGAGAAAACTTCATTGGAGATTACAGTAGAAAGCCTTGCCAAAACTACTGTGGAAAACAAAAGAAATGCTTGTTTTTTTGAGAAACAACTTTCACACAGAAAACCCAGATAAATGGCACGGAAAGACTGCCAAAGACCCTTGTTTACAGGACATGAGTCTAGACTCAATAAATGGAAGAACTGTATGTCCAACCTTGTGTTAGACAAACCTCCTCATTACGAAGATACGTACTGTAGCTGCGACTCTAGTCAGAACTTTGTCATGCTTCAGTTTGTACCAGAGTCACAATTAGGGTGGGCACATTTCAGAGTGAAGTGTCTGTAGTACTGTATGGAAATCATTAAATCCCAATGTGGATCAGCGACACACTGGAATCGGGGTGGAGGTAGATAAGAAACGTGTTTAAAAGTAAATGAGAAGGTGAGTCTGAAGGCTAACCTTGACGCCCAGCGATGAATCTGTTAAGGCTGCAGATAGAAGAAAGGAAAAAGCAGGGGGAGGGGAATCCTAAAGTCAATAACACAGAGGGCTAAGTAGTCTCCTAGCAACCTGGTTCTGATGGAGTGCAGTGGCTTACGTTGTCTCACTCGCAGATAGACGGGGAGCGATAGGCGGCCCCATCCCAAAACAACGTCCTAACTCCTAGCCCATACCATGTAGATCAGAGGGTAGCAAAGGTAAGACTGGGCAATATGGTCATAAATCCATTGTGAGCCCTGAGTGCTCTCCAAAAGTGCATATGGGATAAAGGCTAGTGGCAAGTTGTCATTAAGCGAGAGATGAGGACAACAGGTGAGGACAACACATTTGACATAACTTTGCCATATGCCATTAAAAATGCATTAGATTTCTAATAAAGTAGTAGGTAAGCAGTCTAACGTGGAAGTATAGATTGGGATCTATTGGGCATATTTCTATACTGCAGAGGTTAGGGCGCCTTGCCATCCTCATCAGAGTTGTGGCATTGATTCCCGCAGGAGTCACAACCACTGAATACATTGTGTGACTGAACCACTCTGAATAAGAGTAGTGATGGAGAAAAACATTGGTGGTTATAGAACAATATATTATTTTACGCTCTGTCACAATTAATTAAAATATATTTGCAGTACCCGCACTGAAACTCTTGTATGAGTTTCATTATAGTCTTTTTTTTAAAACATGGAAGCCAGTGGTCCCAGCACTTTATTTTTCTATGACTGATCAAAAAAAAAAATATCATGGCTCTTGTCCTTTTGCAACATACATGTGCTGAGAAATATATTGGAAGCATTTAAGCATTGGGGGGAAAAAAATCAGTATCAAAAAGCAAAGCATACAGAATTGTTAGAATTGTGAAAATTGCAAAGCATATTGTAAGTGGCACCTAAGTATCAAGATATGATATTTTAAGATTCCTGCCATTGCCCAGCGCTAAATGAACGAATTGTGTGCCAGCTAAATGAACGAATTGTAGCTTATATTCCTGAAGCAGGGTCTATTTCCATTACGGCATTGCACGGTAACCTTCTAGGAACCATAAGCCAGTACACTAGACTCCTTCAGGACTATTTGACATTACACCTTTCATTCTCCCCATTCAGAAAGCTGGAAGGACCCCCCCCCCAGAGTGCAATCGAGCAGAGAGACTACCTTTGAATCCTCAAAAGAAGGATAATGTTGCTAGAGATCCATGACTTGAGTCACTAAGAATTTCAACCGTTTTTAATTCAAATGGAGATGCTTGGAAAAGTTGTTTGGAGAAAGCAAGGAATTAAGACGGAGTAAGGTAAGGGGCAGGGATAGAAGCTTTAATTCTATCAATTATACTATCTCAGTTTGAGAGAAGCCCATATAGACGCAAATACAAAGAAGTGTTCATCAAACCATGACACCTTTACATAAAGATCTTTCAAACACCCACATCCTTCTATCTTAGACACACATCTTGAATGCGTAATCGTGTCTTTTTTTTCCCCTCGCTGTGGTGAGGAAGAGTAATCTAGTGCTTTGATCCGTCTCAGTGAGGAGCTGTCGACTCCTATCCAACCATGTAATTCCCCACGATGAGGTGTTTGAGGAGCCGCCATTGTTAGCATTCCCTTTTGACAATGGAGACAATCCACCTCTGAAAGTCAATCTTACCGAGGCTTAAACCGTCTCCGACAAACAGCGCAGTAATTTTCGTCCACAAAGTTAACATAACAAACTAAGAAAGCCACTTTCAAACACGATGGAAAGACAACTCGAGTGCCGTAAACAGTCTCCTCTTGGTAAGAGACCAAGCTAACTGTGTCGGCACTAACAGTGAATACAATTACCACCTCAATAACCGCTAATGGTAAAGACAATCATAACAATAGCGCAGCGTGAAAAGATAAAGCGTTCGTGCCCAGATGTAGTGTAGCACAATTAAGCCAGGGAAATGAACTGGGGACTGGATTCCACCGGTTGAATCCATCTGTTATCAGGTCAGTCTTCTTTCTTCCTTTTCTCTTTTAATTCCTGTGTCTTTTAAGTCAACACAACAAAGGAGAATGTGGGGAGGACATTTGACATGAGACCCAGGTGGACAGACAGCTGAGAAAACAAGCCATAATAACATGGCATTGTGACAGCTAAAACTCTGGAAGAAGTGTGGACGCGAAGCTAAGAATTCCTAAAATGTCTCCTAAAAAGGTCTGGTTTTCACAGACTCTAAACAGTTTGAGCCTAGTTGACTCATGATGGACAATGAAAGTGGCGGGTTAACACTAACACTGCAAAAACTCACACCCTCCATTTTAAATAGGGTTTCTATGGAAAAAGGCAGAGTATGTCCCAGGAGACCCTCTGTGCAATCTGAACACACTCCCCTTCAGATGGAGCAGTTCAAAGAAGCCCAATAAAACATTTACAGCGCAGAGGTTTCTTCCATCTCTACCGCAGCTGGTCTTGCTCCTTTCGGCTACGAATGACCTTGGGTTAAATGCATTTAATTAGAGCTCACAGGAACTGCACGCCGCCCCTTGCTCTCCAAGCTCAAAGTTGAGCACTTCGGACAGCAGGCTCTCAAATGTGAGGCAGAGCTTCCAACTGTCAAGAGCAGAAAAGCTTTCTGTTCTTCAGGCTCCACAATCGAACATAACAGGGCCTCATTCAGAACCACAGTTTTGACTTGAAGAGGTGTTCCCTATACAAACATTTTGCTGGTATAATACAATACACACTGCGCAGATAAGTACTGCTGAACACAGACCATCATACCAGAAAGTATGTCTGGGGCATCACAGGCTACTGCTTTGAATTGGAAACCCTACATTTTTCACCACACTAGCCAAAGCTACAGTATCTCACAGAAGTGAGTACACCCCTCACATTTTTGTAAATATTTGATTTTATATTTTCATGTGACGACACTGAAGAAATTACACTTTGCTTCAATGTGAAGTGGTGAGTGTACAGCTTGTATAACAGTGTAAATTTGCTGTCCCCTCAAAATAACACAACACACAGCCATTAATGTCTAAACCACTGGCAACAAAAGTGAGTACACCCCTAAGTGAAAATGTCCAAATTGGGCCCAAAGTGTCAATATTTTGTGTGGCCACCATTATTTTCCAGCACTGTTGGGCATGGAGTTCACCAGAGCTTCACATGTTGCCACTGGAGTCCTCTTCCACTCCTCCATGACGACATCACAGAGCTGGTGGATGTTAGAGACCTTGCGCTCCTCCACCTTCCGTTTGAGGATGCCCCACAGACGCTCAATATGGTTTAGGTCTGGAGACATGCTTGGCCAGTCCATCTCCTTTACCCTCAGCTTCTTTAGCAAGGCAGTGGTCGTCTTGGAGGTGTGTTTGGGGTTGTTATGTTGGAATACTGCCCTGCGGCCCAGTCTCCGAAGGGAGGGGATCATGCTCTGCTTCAATATGTCTCAGTACATGTTGGCATTCATGGTTCCCTAAATGAACTGTAGCTCCCCAGTGCCGGCAGCACTCATGCAGCCCCAGACCATGACACTCCCACAATCATGCTTGACTGTAGGCAAGACACACTTGTCTTTGTACTCCTCACCTGGTTGCCGCCACACATGCTTAACACCATCTGGACCAAATATGTTTATCTTGGTCTCATCAGACCACAGGACATGGTTCCAGTAATCCATGTCCTTAGTCTGCTTGTCTTCAGCAAACTGTTTGCGGGCTTTCTTGTGCATAATCTTTAGAAGAGGCTTCCTTCTGGGACGACAGCCATGCAGACCAATTTGATGCAGTGGGCGGCGTTTGGTCTGAGCACTGACAGGCTGACCCCCACCCCTTCAACCTCTGCAGCAATGCTGGCAGCACTCATACATCTATGTCCCAAAGACAACCTCTGGATATGAGGCTGAGCACGTGCACTCAACTTCTTTGGTCGACCATGGCGAGGCCTGTTCTGAGTGGAACCTGTCCTGTTAAACTGCTGTATGGTCTTGGCCACCGTGCTGCAGCTCAATTTCAGGGTCTTGGCAATCTTCTTATAGCCTAGGCCATCTTTATGTAGAGCAACAATTCTTTTTTTCAGATCCTCAGAGAGTTCTTTGCCATGAGGTGCCATGTTGAACTTCGTGACCAGTATGAGGGAGTGTGAGAGCGATAACACCAAATTTAACACACCTGCTCCCCATTCACACCTGAGACTTTGTAACACTTACGAGTCACATGACACCGGGGAGGGAAAAATTGCTAATCGGTCCCAATTTGGACATTTTCACTTAGGGATGTACTCACTTTTGTTGCCAGCGTTTAGACATTAATGGCTGTGCGTTGAGTTATTGTGAGGGGGCAGCAAATTTACACTGTTATACAAGCTGTACACTCACTACTTTACATTATGGCAAAGTGTAATTTCTTCAGTGTTGTCATATGAAAAGATATAATCAAATATTTGCAAAAATGTGAGGGGTGTACTCACTTGTGAGATACTGTACATATTTCACATGTATCGGTCACATGCGCCAGTAACAGCCACATAAGGCTCTTTATATGTTCACTTTGAAAACAAAATTCAGCTTTTTCATGATTTAAAAAGAAAAGTGAGGTGTAGCCTTACTTTGGTGGGTCATTGATGACGTGTATAAGTTCACATTCGCCAGGAAAAGTAATTATACTTGTTTACACCACTGAGCTATAAGTTTTCATACTTTTGTTAGTCAAGCTTGCCACTGAAGCTACACAGACAAGTAAAAAAATGTATGATGTATGTATCACAGGTGAACCAAGTGGGAAGCAAAGTTATGACTTCTCAGAATCATTGTTTTCATCTGCATATCTGTCGTAATTACATTTCAAAGAACAATATTAAATACCATTAATTCTGTAAATTTTCATTAACAATCAATACACATTGGCCTGGTATTAGCTATGCTATCTAGACATTTCCCCTTCTACTTCAGAACAATAGTGCTCAGCAACCAAGAACCAACATACTGTGCCCAGTGTTGTTTTGCTGCCGGCTCACTGCGCCAACTCTCCCCATTGAGCAGTAAGCTGTATCGAAGTGACATCCAGATGGTTGCTAATGTTACCAAAATATATCCTGTTATTTCGCATGTAGTGTAGGTGGTTACCCTACTCAAATATAATCAAGTGGGATGGAACAAATTGTCCACATAAGCCATCCGCCAGTGACGTGATACAGCTGCCCTGTGAAGCCAGTCTGCTGTGTCCAGTGGAAAGCAACAGCCAGTAGGAAACATCTCAGCACAACACCGGTGCACTGGTAATAAATGCTGGCTTATTATTAGATGGGTATTGTCAGTGACATCCAGATGGTGAACAATACTGTGATACTAACCAAGTTATTTCTTCCTTATCCATAGAAATCAACATCTGCATTTTAAAAGTAACTAGCGCTATGCTGCTGTTGTCAACATATAACTAGCTATTTGGCGAAGGTCCTGCAGGCTGACTGACCTGAGTGAATGAACCATATCTGTTGCACTCAACACTACATACTGTAGGTCATTATTTGTTCACCAAGCGTGTCCATAAAGCCTCCCCCAGCAAGCCCCTTAACTCCTCTAATATTTGTTGACATCATTTCAGATCATTTTATTTTGGACAGATGCTGCAGAGATTGGCAAGAAATGGAACTTGAAACGTAATATGTAATGTATGTTTTTTTTAAGCATTACATCACATGGTATGATGATTCAATAATCAATTTTACAGCTTTATGACTGTTTTGCCTGAAATCAACCTTCAAATTTTGTCTCTCTAACACTGGAAAAAAACAGCAGCCGTGATGGGCAACGATACACTGAAACATGCAATTACCCATCGAAACGAGCAATGCTGTGAGGTACCTGCAAGAATCCCTATTGGGTGTGCACACGTTGTCACACATACCTTTTCCTTCTGCTCATTTAGCAAAGGTGGCCTAGCGCTACTAAATTGTTACCGGCGCTCCAAGATAGTGATTTTTTAATTGTCGAACGCGCTTTCAAGATCAAACAATTAGAACCTGTTGTAAATGTAGCAAGCACATCTGAACAGGGACACAAATAAGACCCATGAGCTCCCAGCATGACTTGCTACTCAGTTTCCACTATCCTCTCCCTATTGCAATGGCACACATCCAATAGTTACACCATGTCACAGAACTCACTGCTCATGCATCACAAACCTCGGCATACAGTAAGCATTGGGCATTCTGAGTCTTTTCAATCAACCGACTCTTGTGACACCGTGGCTTACTCAACAAAATAATCTAGCGTCTCAAGTCTTCTTCAATGTATCTCAGAAAATGTAGTGCAATGTAAACAAACCCTACGTAGTTGGGGCCAGAGTGTGCCCTGGTTATATAAAGATGTTGAGGTATGATAATACGTTAGGAATTACACTATTTGACGATCATTAGGTCATGGGAGGATGGGCAATTTTTAATTTGGGTTCCCATGTGTCAGGGAACTAAGTTAAATAATGTTGTCTTTTTGCATGCAAGTTTGTGTATGGTTCACATTTCTTTCTGCTAGATTGCAGAAAGAAACCAAGGTGTGGTAGAGCAACCTCGTTATGTTTTTATTAGTAAGCATTTTAAAAGAATTTGATGCAGATGCATTTGCATTTGCAATCCCAATCCCAAGACTACATAGCACCAAAGACACCTACCTGGACTTCATATATGGATGCAAAATGAAGACCATTCACAGCTGGCCAATGCATAAAGCCTAGGCTTATAGTCCTGAATACCAGCGACACAGGTCCACACCAACAGAACTGACACTACAGCATGACAAGAGGGACTTGTATTCACACACAAAGCTGGCTACCTTCACTTATCGAGAACATTGCAGGTTATTTTGCACATCCACAAAAAGCTAGCATTACAGAGAGAAAAAACACAATACTGACACTAAGCTTTAAATCAAAAAGGGGAAATTTAAAAGCAAATGGAAAAAAGCATCACTGTAAATCACAATCTAATTTCCAATGCAACATCTGTGGATAGACATGATCATAGAGATTTATATTTAGACGCTCCAAGTTTTTTTCTCTTTCCACAGAGGAGCTGAGCATACAATGAGTTATGTGAAAAACTGTCGACTAAAGACAGCACAAAAAGTTAGCATAAGCGCAAATTCTCAGTTTAGCCATGTTTGGGGTCTGTTTCTGACACAGCAGAAAGGGATCTCATTAGTTTTTTATGTATATTTGTGGTGGAAAGTCAACTCCCCTGAGGAAAGTTTCACGGTGAGACTTGGAAGGAAATAAAAAGTTGATGGATTCTTGACTCAGAGCCAAAATCCCCAATCAGATTGTAATCAGACCCTACTATTGTTAGCACTGTAAGGCTGGAGGAAAAAAGGTAAAAATGCCATAGGAAGTAGACTCGGGAGAAAGGCTTACTGGGAAATACAGGCATATTTAAAGTCTGAGAAAGCTCTTGGGGTAGATCCTAGGCCGTTTTTACTGAAATAGGAATTTTCTGCATCTCTCAAGTAGGTACTAAACAGCCTAAGAACATGATTAATGCCCATTTCTGGTGGGGCTCTCCTTATTCCACGGCATTTGCATTCGACAGGTATAAATGCTTAACTTGTCAAATGACAACTGATTCACCTTTAATAAATTAAAGGGATGAGGATCTCTTTTAGCTCCTATCAGGGAATGATTCAACGGATATCAGTCAATGGCTGTTAGCAGTGCTGCACTGTCAAAGAACCAAAGAACCATCTGGAGGCTGTCCATTAAATGAATGCAATATAGTCCCCCACACAGGTACGCTCTCGAACCCCAACAACCATGCAGTGTTGGGAAATGGTAGTGGCAGCTGAGGAGTTCAATGATACAAAGTCTAGAGAATTGGTTCAGAGCTAATATGAATAATTAATTGAAATTTTTAATCTGTCCATACAGAAGCCTTTATATTGCATTCCTCTTATGAAGATAATTTAGCTTGACTTTGAACATGCAGAGACAGTGTTTGGTGTGGAGAGACAGTGTTTGGTGTGGAGAGACAGTGTTTGGTGTGGAGAGACAGTGTTTGGTGTGGAAAGACGTGGATTTCAAGCTATCTATAGGCAAAAGTCGATGTGTATGCACCACTCAGGCGACAGAATTTAGTTTTGTCTCTGTATGGGTTAATGTCTGATTCTCCGATTCAATAGCCTCACAACAGTGGCCTAGGCTTGAACAATGATCTCAGTTTTTCCCAGACGTACTATCAACATCCTGGTGAGCTATGTCTGATTCATGACTACCACTGTTTTAGACTGTTTTGGTTCTTCCTTTTCATGACATTTAGCAGATTGCGCAGATACTTCGACAAAAATGTTAGCTTGAATGGACGTTTACTGTGAGCAATGCTACACTGTGCAGGTCTCATTAGAGCAACACTTCTGTTTTCATTATAAGTTTCAGTAATCAGCCATTCCAGCTAAACCTAATTGGCTCATCATTAGATTAACCCCAGCCAACAAAAACCCTAGTGATGGGCTGCTCATAGTTAAACATAAACTTTCCAAAAAGAAGCAATTCATTCATGGTCAGGCATCAACACCCCATTTCTCAAAAAGTGCAAATTGCCATGCTTTAACAACAACAGCCAAAAGCAGAAAAACTCAAATTCCAAGAACGTTCTCCAAGCAACAAATGAGGATGAACAAACCTCTCTGGGGCATTCCCAAGCAAAGCTTGCTTGTTCGATCACTGTGTCAGTTTCAAATTTTCAAGAGGGCTCAATATCACACCGTAAGGCCCATCATTCAAACAGCCATAGAAAATCTCTGCTTTAAAAGCCCCACAGACTCATGCCTCCACTGCTGCAGCCCTGACAAGATGGAAATTCACACCTCAGCATTGTCGGGCAGCCATCTCACAAGGCTCTTAGGCCCCCCCCATATTACGCTCTAAGATGTCCATCAATCCAGCAGCTCTGCGTTCGACCGACAGTCAAAAGAGAGCTCATTCTAAAGCAGAACCTGTCCATCACCGCACACCGCTGGCCCAGCTCCAAAGAAAGCCGGTCGGGGGGAATTCCCTGTCCCAGGCCTCCTATTGAGACCGGGAAGGCGTTTATCGAGAAGGGGCAGCAGTCAAGAAGACTAACACTAGAGAGGAAATAAACAGGCTAGAAACTAAACAAAGACTCACACACATACTCACCGTAGGGGGTATACTGGTCTGGGGAGCTTTGAGGCGACATCAAATAGATTCCAATAGACATTCACGCAACGTTTTGAATTAGTTTGTGAGAAGGGCGATACGACTGGCACACGGAGCTGTGATTTGATTACTTAAAAAGCCTCAGCTGAGCAATGGATTGATTATTGACAGGAGAGAACAAAAAACTCCAACTGTGCAGGAGGGCCGCTAGCTGGTGGGGGTAATGTTGAGCGATGGTCTGTTTAAGAAACATTTAGCTGTGTGCGATTGTTAAAGCAACTACCTGACAAACTGGCTCCTCTTCTGTTTCAAAAAAGCAGCAGCATAGCCCTACCAATGATTTGGTTATTTAAAACAACACCCTATAGAGCCCCTGAGAGAGGTTAAATACTGGTAGGCACACACCCATCAGGAGAGCCTTCCATCACAGTGGGTCAAAGAGGAGCAGTGAGCGTCTAAGAGTCTGACATGTACTCAGGAAGTACCACCCTCTCAGCGAACAGTGTCAACTGACATTCGTGTGAAGACCCTGCTTGAATAGTGAAGGGCAAACATGATCCCGTTGGGTACATTTCATGTTTCCCGAAGATAGGTGTTAAATTCAATTGGTTATACAGAGCAGAGGCCAGGATTTAATCTATTTTAAGGGCTTAAAACACACCTTTAACATGTCCCAGCATTAAATGTACTGTTCCTCAGTTTGGAATGACATTGCATGTAAAACTTAGGCTACGTTAATTTTCAATTTGTTTTCTTAATACCAGACTACTCTCTGGAAAAATCTTTGAGATGCAAACAAAAAAGTAATGCTGAAAGCCAAACCAGCGTGATCTAAGTACTCTGTAGTGGGCCTAACAATGCTCGACTGACAGGAGTTGATGGGTGCTCTCCCCAAAGCAGTTCATAGAAACTGCTGCCACTGGAGTAGAGAGGGAGATTGTGGCTGGAACTGAGAACATTGTCAAGCTGCAAACAAATGGAGACCGAGACTTAAATGGCGATAACAGGCTGATGCAACAATGCTTTGAATGCTAGTGTACAATAAATTGGAGTTCACTTCAGTTTGGAAAAGAATGGAAGACAAAGTGTTAGCAAACACTAAAATCCTCACACGTACTTCCTTCCAGGCTTTCACACAGGAAGAAACACCTCCCAGCATTTCATTAGCAAAACAGCTATAGCTTGTCATTAATAGTACAGACTAACCTAGGCAGACATTTCACAGCTTGAAGGGGAAAAAACCAACTGGCGAAAACGCTCAGCTGGGGGTAAACATACCACAAGTAAAAGCAGGGAGCATGTAGTCTTGGAATGGCACTATACCTTCACCACTTTGGCTGACTGATGAGTTCAAAGAGCTCATGGTAATAGCCTGTCTCCAACATCCCCATAACCATAAATCTTTCCCAAGAAAAATGGGAAGCAATCAGGTGGGAAGAGGTGTGTGCAAGCTTGTGTGTGTAAGCTTGAGGATAGCGAATGTGTGGATTTCAAAAATTATATGCGGGAGCCTGTGTGCATGCTGCTGAGAACAAAAGTATGTGTGCCCGTGTTTTTCTGAGAGAAAGTGGGGTGAGTTTAGCAGTGCATCCAAGATGAAGCCATGATTCGCACCCACCACTTAATATGATTAAAGAGTTGAACACAATAAAAAGCGTTCCCCTTTTCTTAAAGTAATCAAACCATTATGGAGAGCAGCCTGGGAAAGTTATTTCCTTTTTGGCTGGACTCAGTGCGAGCAAGGAGGAGACAGCCAAGGTTTTGGCTTTGACACGGAACTGCCGGGGCAAATTGCCGCAAGTCAGATTTCTTTCACTCCACAGTTATGTGGCTGAAATCATAGTCCGAGGCATTAGCCTGCTTAGTGCCTACCCATTATGGGCAATTTACAGAGAGCAGGCTGTGTGTTTGTCTGCTCCTTTAACGAGAAGCAGAAGCCCTCACAAGCATGGTAAACCACAGTAAATGAAAGCTAAAGGTAAGAATTGGGTTTAGGTTTAAAGTTAGGTTCAGAGATAGGATTAGTGTGTCTCATACACCATCAGGCAACGATTGACGAAGACGTAAGTGATAATCAAATGCACAAAGCCACCAGCGTGCAGCCAGCGCTGCATTCAACCATCACTTCCATATAACGGCACATCAGACCTGCCAACCAGCCAGCTTCCACAGGGACGAAGAATGGATTATGAATAGACAGGGTAGAAAAAAGGGGAGGGTTGAGAATCCTACACAGACAGAGAGAGACAAAGAGAGAGACAAAGCAGGAGAGAAAAAGAGTGAACAGAGAGCGAGACAGAGACAGGAGTGAGTGAAAGAAAATATGCAGTGGCAAGGAGACAAGGGAGAGGGAAGCAGAGGAAGTGTGAGAAAGATGGGAGTGATAGCAATGAATGCTGCTAATAGCAGGAAAAATGTGCTTTTGTTCATAACCCATCTGCAACGGTCTTCCATGTGAGTGGCCTGGCTCTTTTTCTGGCAAAAAAGTGGGCAAAGTGACCTAACAATGCCCGGGAATATTACCATCCAAGCTTGTTTGTGTGTAAACAATCTGACTATCGATAAAGTGCAGACAAAACAACAATATAGTTAGCTATTAGTTATCTAATAAGACAAACTTCATTCTGTGTCCGGGCGGCATTTCATCTTTCTTACTCATGCCGCCCTCAGCATTGTTTCAATGTGACATTCTACCTGCTGCATTTCTCCCCTCGTTATTTCCGTTTGTGAAAATGAATGCATGTGTAAAGCCATCGAGAATCAAACCTTGGGCATTAGCAGCCATTAGACAGAACACAACATGGGCAGTTCAGCAGCTTTCAACCAATGACTTGTGTAGCAGGGTGGTCAGGGTGTGCTGCCTCTTTCAGGGACAGAGCACATCTAACAATTCTCATGCTGTAGCAGGAGACAAAGCTAGTTTGTCCATAAACAGTAGAACTGTCCATGGAGCACAGACAAAATGACAGGAAATAAACAGAGAATAGGAAAGGGGGGGGTGTGAGAGAGTGACAGGGATATTGTTAGTGTTTCCAACAAGATTCCGTTGGCATTGGGGGAACTGACTGTCCTGGGAGGGGTCTCAGTTCAATTTTTTATTTTTTTTTGTCGAGCAGCAATAAAAAAAACAGGACGCATTTGAACAAAACATTATAAATACCAAATCAACTCTTAGTGGCATTTGTAATTTCACATTCCTTTTTGAACTGGTAAAATAATCTTTCAACCCTCCACTACAGTAGTAGCACATTTTGTTCCTGCCACTGCTAAAATCTTTGACATAGGGATTCGTAATCCAGCTATGAATCTAAATGTCAGAAATACATTGAAAACATCAATAGTAGGTTTCGGTGTGCGATACATAACTTGCATTGCAGAGCAGAAAACTCTTCTGTTTATGATATATTATACAAGAGCACTCATGTGGGTGCAAACAAGCAACCAACAAAGTTTAAAGAACTTCTTGAATCCATTAAGTCATTTCAGACCGGTAAGTAACCAGAGCTCAGAACTCTTACTAAAACAGTAGCCTTATGGGGAAAAAAAAGATGCAATTCATTTAAAAAACTGGAGGCCTCTTCAAAACATCAAATTTGTGATGCTAAAATTCTACCGAAATGCATTGCAGTTAGAATTAAAAAACAATTATACCAGACAATCATCCGGATCAAACAGGTTTCATCCACGGACGATACATTGGAAATTGTGGTTTAAATGTTGTTATTCCATAGTAGAATGAAATCATATTGTTTATTCTAAGTATAATCCAGTAATTTAGTAAGGCCACTGTGTGTTTCGGCTCTGCTCACTTGTACAGAATATGCCTACAGCAGATAGGTATAGCTTTGGCTAACTTCTCAAGGGCTGTAGATATCTTATGTTGTTGCCGAAGTTTGCAACAACATGCATGGGAGGGGGACACAGTGGGCTGTACTGAATGTATATAGGCCGGAGCTCAACCTTCAATGGAGAGCTCTTGACATGACTCTGCTGAGATTGTTGTTCACGGCTCCAGGTTTGCAAATCTTGAATAAAGCTTAACTTGTGAAAAGAATCTACAGTCTGTGCCTTTCCCATTCAGTGAATTCCATGACAATTTGGTAACAAGAATGGGATGGCTAACTCCATTCACTGATCGTTCCCGGGGACTCCAAGGTTAACTGTGCACAGGGACCACAACAGTGTGGTTCAGGGAGCTCACACTCCATCTAGGCCGGAGCAGAAGGGACCCACCTCAGACCTGGCAGGGAGCGCCAGTGGACGAATGCGCCATCTCGAACATAAGGGTGAGACTGATTTTCTTCGTACAATAACTCCACTGGGGGAAAGGTTCTCAGACATTTTAAACCTGTTTGGGCCTATGGGGCCTCTCGTTAAACAGGCTGCACAGTAAACTGTTTTGGGAAACTGTAATTCATCAAGGATGAATATAAAATGCATGTACAGACAAGAGAATTGCTATGACATGGCATAAATGTATACATAAACACAGAAAAAATTTAAAACAAATAAAACAAAAATCCAACTGTATGGTTTAGTGACAAGTTCAAATATAAAGATGTCTCCCTCATAAGCTAAAACCTCTCTTTTGTGAGTTATCTGTTTTGAGTACAAGGGATGGGGGATCGGATACACCATGGGGACGGGCAGCAGTAAGAACAATGTCTGCCTGCCGGATCCACTGATCGGACCAGTAAAGATAATGGTGGATAAGTGGGGCATGGATGCCTCAGGACAAGTAGTATTGTGGCACAAAGTATCTGATTTTCCATTAAAGGAAACATTTAGCGAGGAAAAGTTAAAAAAAAATGTAGAAGGACGTTAGAAAAATTTGAAAAGAGTAAGAAAGGAAAGAATGATAAAATAAAGTGGGATAACAAGTGGGGGAGAGAGACCAAGAGAAGGACAGAGTGAGAGTAAGAAGATAATGGTAAAGGAAAGTGTGACAGAAGGGAAAGTTAAGTAAAAGGAATAGGAATATAGAGGATGATGAGTGTGACATTCCACATCTTTACTGTACTCCATTGTCAATTACTGGAAATAACAGAACAAAACAAAAGGCTAACACACCTGGCCTGAGCTTTGTAGCAGATTTTGAACAAGTCTTTGACAAAGTATGACTAGATTTTATATACAAATGTCGGAACCCTTCTCATTTTCAGTGCACCAGTCATACAATGGGTGAAGGTGTTGTATAGTAACATATAATTATAAATAATGTCCATTTCTCGGTTAAGTATCAAGAGGTGTAAAACAAGGATGTCCATTGTCCCCATATTCATTCATTACAGCTACTGAAATGCTAATGAATATGAGTTGGATGAACTTCAATAATGAAATATTAAAATCAATCTCTGAATGCCTCTATTATGCCAAAACTATATTTAAAGGATAGTTGGAAGAAAATGATAGATGTGCCACCTCGATTATAATGGATCTATGGAATAATACACAAAACGATTTTTGGTGCTTCAATCCGTTCCTTCAAAGGTGAAACGTAAAATTCTTGTGACAAGAAAAATGCTTAATATATGGGGAATTGAAAAGTCGGCACTGGGCAATCTTTGTCACAATCAAATCAAATCCGTGGACCATCTGTTCTGCTACTGTCCAGTGGTGGCAGACTTCTGGAACCAAGTTAAGAAGCGGTTGTTTAGTCATGGTATCTTTATTGAGATGAACATACAGACAATACTGATTGGTGATTTAAAAAAAAAAATCATGGTCATTCAAAGGAAAATATGGTTATTATTTTGTGTAAAACATTCATCCTTAAGGCTACATCAAAAGAGATGGTACAACTGGAAAGGTTAAAATATTTAGAAAAGCATCACAGCAAGAGAGGTATAATTCCAGTGGGAAAACAAAAAAAGGTAGTGTACTGGGAAAGATAGTTAAATCTCTGGAATTTGGAGAGATGGAGTGACTTTAGTTTATGTTGGGGTCGCTTTTGGGTAATATATATATATATAGGCAATATCACGTGGGGCTGGGTTGGGTTCGGGCAAAAGGCTGATTAGTTATGGGTGAAGTGTGTATGAGTGTGTGTGTGTTTGTGCATGTTGGAGGCTATGAATAAATTCAGTTTATTCAAACCGCCACATTTTCCGTGTGCTGATCTATAATCTGTTATAAAATTGTCCCACACTGTCCCTCCATAGAAACACTGCTACAAACCAACTCACTGACTCCCCTCTTTCTAAGAAATTCACACACACACACTTTCCAAGGCACAGACACACACCTACACATTTCCTCAGTAACTTACTCAGACACACATTGTCCTGCTGCTATCGCATGCAACATTCGGCCTGGGAAATTCCCCAGAAATGTCGGGAGCGTCACTTTGCCCAACAGCACAAACGCTTTCAAAATCAATCAGGTTAAACCAGCCCAGAAAGGCAAAAAAAAAAACAATGGAATGCTTTAATAGCACCGTGAATTATTAATGCCATGAGCTCAAAACAACCCTGAAACCTCAGTGGAGCTAGTCGACTGACATCTACAGAGGCCACTTATGCACAAGGCCGTATGTCAGCCGGGGCCGCTCGCCCCAGAAAGAGATTCACTATGCCCCTTTTTTCAATCTTTCATCTTAGGAGATCATCCCTCGCTCCTTGGCAGAGAGGAGGATGAAAGTGGCCTTTCATTCTGGCAGCTGAAAGGGCGTCTTGAGAGGCGTGACGGTGGGCCTGTGACAGCGGCCCTGCCAAGACTGCTTGTTTACATGTATGCTGGGGTGCCATTGACAGTCTGGGCATGCTCGCTGCCCCTCAGATGGACGGTTCTCACGCCCTTCAACCAGCCAAACCCCTCGTACCACGCACACACCCGTAGAACAATCATCTTGTCCAGGCATGGCACATCCCCACAACCATCTTCTACTAGCATAGCACATCTCCATAACCATCTTGTCCTAGCATAGCACAGCCCCACTTTGCCTCACAAGGCTACAGAAAAAATAAAGAAATTAAGACGTTTTCTTACCTGAGTTGAGTGGACCAGACGGAGAGCATGGGGTAGAGAAAACGGAGAGAACTTGCGTTGAGAATAACCTTTCCAAGAGCTGGCCTTAGTTCCAAATTCTTGTCCAGCCCTTACAAGTCAAGTCATTATCAAAATTGGTATTCTAATTTGGCTACAATGAACTTTGTGTTCATTATTCTGGTTTTGACTGGTTACAACCATCAGTTAGCTCTCAAACATCAAATAGGTTGAAAGCCAAATTGATACACTGGGTTGAGACCTTCTTTAAAATAGAGATTATTAAAAGAAAATTGTAACTATTACTTTGAGAGTTTGTCTAGTACAGACAAGAGTTGAAGAGTATGAAAAGAAAGATGGAAATTGTATCTGGATTCTTTATTTCCCTGTGTAAAAGTGTAACATGTTTATAGATCAAGAATGGGTCACTCACTTTTAATCAAGACCCTCACACCCTGTTTCAGGACAAGGTCTGGGGAGATAGGACATAAAGAGGGGGTCATGATTTATGACAGGATTAAAGAGTGCTAGGATAAATAAGAAGAGTCTTGGAGAAATTCATACTGGTTTTCATCTTGTAGAGAAATTAGGTTAAATAACAGTTATGTTAGCTGAGCATCAAGGTGGTGTGAAATGTTTATATTTACAATAAGGTACTTAATCATTTGTGTTAAACAAAAGTGAATTTGATTGTAGTGCTGAGACATAACAATCAGATGCAATTATATATCAACTGAGATCTGGTTAGATGATGAACTGCGAATTGTTTATGAACTACTCTTTGAGAGTGATACTTCAACATAAGCAAACTATCTTGACTGATGATGAGTAATTGGAACAGTAACAGGAAATGTTGTTCTTCTGTTCTTGTAGTTTTTGTTATTTGTTGGTTGTTAAACCAACTATAGAAAAGAGTTAAATTGTTATTTTTCTACACTAACCAAACAGAAGCACCAGAAATATTAGTGTTTCCACTATACTGTTACTGTTTACAACTGCTCTAATCCATTTAGTCAACGGAAGCAGAAATACATTGGATATACAGGTATACAAGTTTAAATTTTTGGTAGGACTGTGTTCTAATGCCTTAACAAGAAGCAACAAACTAATGTAATGGACATATTTCTGATTGTGTACTGTGCAGTTGCAACTAATCTTCTCAAGGAGAATTCACTGATAGGTACAGGACACTTGAAAGTGATTTAGCAATAAAGACTGGTTAGAGCATAGAGACTGAGTTCTGCTTAGACGGCCGATGCAAGAGGATGGCCACTGCAAGAGGATTCTACTCCCCGAGGTGCAGCGAGTCTCCAGTAGTGTCTGGTTCCTGGCAGGCGGACTAATTCTAGTCCTGATGATTCTGCCTCGAAATGAAGAGGACAACCTCCGTTACAAATCCTCTACACAATTTGAGAGAGGCAGCTACATCCCTCAGAGCGACGTGGACGTCCAGCACAATCAGTACGGTCACATGGATGTCCTCGCTAGGGGGAGCCCTCGAGTGAATGTTTAGCAGGATGGAAGGGCGATGAGTGACGTTGAACGGGATGTTGAGCAGGACTGACGTGCGATGAGTGATGTTGTATTCCCGGCGGAGGGTACTATCAGGGCGGCCAGCAATCTCCTATTTTTAAAAGTCTTAAGATTTGTCACATAGGCCTATTCTGTTTTTTATAGGCTACATTAAAATACAATAAAACCCCAGGAAAATAAATTTTTCAACGAGTTAATATAGGCTATTCGAATAACAAAGTGCCTTATCAATTGATAAATACTCATGAAAAGAAAATAAACATTCTGTTATGACACCTTTGATAACAATTCCGTTTTCAGCTTCCGTCTTTTAATGCTTTCAGTTCATCAAAAAGTGGTTCATGTTGGGGGGGGGGGGGTTGAAGCCGCAAATAATTATATAATTATTTGCGGCTTCAATAATTATTGTTATAATTATTTTCTATTACTCATAATTATTTTCTATTTGTTTGTATTACTTACTTTGCCGTTAATGTTTTGGTGGGATTTTGAATTTCTGTTTAAAAAAAATCGAAATAAATCCAAAACATATTTCTGTGAGACTCATATTTGAAATGGGATATTTAGAAATGACTATTAGCCTATTATTAATTATTTTGACATGACAAAAGTGGGAAAGAATGAAATAAAAGGAGACATGACAAACGGTTTATCTGCCAGTTTTTTTTTTGGTATGGTAATACAGTTTAAGTTTTCAAGAGATATTGTTATAAAGTGAAATTAAATAGCCTATGCTCCGTTTTCACCCACCTCGACTGGGTCTTATTGTACTTTACTATTATGTGAGATGTATAAAAACACAACATCATATGTAGACAATCTTAAGGCTTCAATGTAAATTTCACCTAAAACAAAAAATACTTCCCCATAATCGTAGAAACAGTGCAGCCAAGCCTGAATTCTAGCATTAACATCACAGATAGAACACATTTTGTCACCGGACATTAATCACAATTTGATTGATGATCGCTTCATAATCAACTCCATTATTATTACATTCAAAATATGCTCGCTGCGAGACATCCAAGTCACTTCAATGTTCATCCAGCTAGAGCTGGATGCTTACATCCAGGCCACTTTCCTGTCTGTCCGGACCGTGCCCTCCATCCTCATCGGCTGCCTGTCCTGCTCAACATTCCGCTCAACGTCACTTACCACCCGTCTGTCCATGTGACCGTGCTGGACATCCACGTCGCTCTGAGGGATGTAGACCCTACTGCAATTTGAGGCATAACATTCTCAATTCCTGCACCATGCTACCTAGCTGCCATGGCATCCCGCACATCACAACCAGCCTTCCTTCTTCCAGACACCACCTGAGGGATGCTGGGAAAGACCCCAATTAAGCCAGCAAAATCAGCATGTGAGCCTTGTCATGACAGCCAAGTCCTAACAGAGATGACCCTTCCGTACCCTCAAACGGCAGTTTTATTTTCCTTCACAGCACCACTCCATTACTCCCACCATACCAGGGGGTGTACATCAAACCTGCCCTCTGCTCAAGGTCAAATACAGGGGTAGCAGACAGTTGAAAGAAAAAACAGGCATCACCGGCATAGAGACATTTAGAGAAAGTGCACAAGAGAGTGTGCAGGGAACTCAATGATATAAGAAACAAGAATGTCCAGGCAATGGTCCCATCCCTTTCAAACTGTTCCAGTGCCAGCTGCCGCCGTTTTCTCTGCACAGTGCGTGATAAGACTGTGAGATTTTACACACAACCTGTCTATGAGATTGGGATTGTCGGAACAGAGAGGTTGGGGACAAAATGTGAAAGGTACACCGATGCTGCCATATGTCCGGCAAGCACTTGGAGACATGCGGGCGAGTGACTGTATGATGGTGTAGGGGACTGGCACATTCGGAAAAGTCATGACGTTACGGTCAGCATAAGCTACTTTTGCGTGCGGTTTGACTCAGAGGGTGAGTCTAAAAGACTTAGTCATAATGTGAAGTGGAATATGTTCTGGTTATCCAGCATATTTCAGCAATATAATTGCTCAATATCTTGGGGCACAATGACATTGCCACAGAGCATTAAAAGAAAAAAGCCCTAAGCCTGATTGATTGATGTTAAAAGCACTTACAAAAACACCAAGGTCTGATACCAGGTAAAGCAACCCAACAGCCACAAGGGAGAGTCCCTGTAGAGTGAGAACAGAAAGAAACAAAGAGTTCCTTCTGGAAAAGTTGCCAACTAGGTCAAAGGTCCTTTAATGCACCACATAACTGATCAGAGAGCACAAAATAAGGGGGGAAATGATGTTCCAGCTAGCTGCTCTGTTTTGCCTCTTCTTTGAGGAGGTTTGTGTGTGCGGTTACAGATTTTACTATCCCAGTGGGGGCTGCAAGGATAATACCACACAGAAAATGTGACCTTAGGGGGACATTTTGCCATTCCTGTGTAGCTTATTAGGCAAAGAAAGCTTGAAACACCAGGGTTATGGTTTAGATTATTTTACATTTTCACAGGAGGGTAAAAGGATATTTTGGCTTATGGGTTCAGTTTAGGATAAAAGTTACCATTTTGGTTAGGGTAAAGGGTTTGATTTAGGGTCTGGATTACATTTTTGGGGTTATAGTTAAGGTTGAGTTACGGGAAAATAAAAATATAATAAAATAATGTTTGGGGTCCCCACAAGAATAGTAAAACAGAAGGTGTGTTAATGAGTGGGAAAGCATGCGTCAAATGCTTGTCTAGCATTTTCTCAGCGAGCACAGGAAGCCCATAAACCAGACTGAGCTGCTCTGTCAGAGTAGTAGACAGAAAATTAAGTGACTGGCTGATGTTCAGGATTTTAGAGCAAAGTCTCAGTTGACCATCAAAGACTGGAGGGCTGCTCTGTGGCCAAAGGTACGCAACTTTTAAAGTTAAAGACTTCAAGCCTTTGGTCTCAGCATCCTTCTCCACGCATGCACACACACACAAAAAATGTAAAAACAGCAGAGTAATGAATATTTACAGAGTGATGGAATTGCTCGGAGCAGAAGTTGGTTTGCCAGTTAAGGCTATCCATACATTCATAAACTCAATAAAAATCATTTTCTCTTTTTCCATTTCTCATTCAAGACTTTTTGTGTGCCAGAAAAAGTAGGTACTATGCTGGTAGAAAATCCAAGAGCATTTTGTCAAGCGCTACTGATATAATTACGGTAACATTTTGGGCAATTTTGAGCCTTGGAGGCTTTAGTGGTCCTCATTGTTCAAAGATGCTAGCGAACTCAACCCATACAAATGCTAACTAGGTTGTCACTTAACATTTACTGCACAGTCCATTAACAGTCTATGTGTGCGTGTGTTTTATGCGGTGAAACGTTGCCCTTACTTGCGTATTTTAATGAAAAGACATTGTCTAACCGAAATGTAGGCCTACAGGAGGAGGCATGGAAAACAATCTGGTTCCAACAGACACCTCACCAAAATCTCTGTGCCACCCACTCGGGCATTTTGAATGTTACTGAATTTGAGAAGTGAAATCCAAACCCCGGAATCCAGTCAGTCTCCATCAGAGTATGTGAGTGGCGTGGGAGCAGAGCAAGGAGCAGGCCCAATTTCCAAGTGGCGTGATAGCAGAGAGGGCCAGAAGGCTCTTGCTCAATATCGCTCCAGTGCCGCTCTGAGTAGCACTCACTTCACATGGTCAGGGTATGCTTGGCACCGCATGCATATGTAGGATACTTGTGTGCTGCTCAGCTGGTTGATTAAGTCATTGAGTTCGCTAAATACTTTCATTAAAAAAAAATCTCATGAAACACAGGTCCAAAATAATCGGAGATTTAAAGAGATTAGGAGGGCCAACAGCAGGTTTATAATCAGGCTTATTTAAGGTAGCCTATTATTGGGCAAATAGTATGTTTATAAATGCAGTCAGTGAATCCAGCGCATTCTAGGCAGACCAGCACAAGCAACTTCAGAGTGTGCGTGGTCTTCAGTATGGAAGAGAGGGTGTCCAGCAAGAATGTGTGCAGTACGGGAGAGGATTGTTGGAAGAGTTCCAGTGCAAGATGCTTTTCACCCAAAAAGCGTGGAATAGTGGAGCAATATGCAACAACCGCTCTAGAGAATGCTGAGAGCGATTCAGATAGCTCTGCTCACACACTGGTCTCCATGCCAACAGTGTCCCAAGCAATAGCTTTTGAGGCCAGCAGTGACATCTGTCCTCTAAGAAATAA
>JACXGI010002909.1:26763-68271 GCA_016801175.1 Esox masquinongy
CACACACACACACACACACACACACACACACACACACACACACACACACGTCTTGTGCAACTTGTGCTCTCAGTTACTGGTTCTTTCCCTCATCAGTCACTAGATTCACAGCCAACATGATGTGCCCGTTACCTGAAACTACTGTGTTTGTGATTTATCTCGTACACCCACAAACCAAAGCCCCCTTTCCCCAGTCTAAATCTCAATGTTGACAGATTTCCGGCCTTACTTAGACATGACTAGTAACGCCTCATCGCCTGCAACAGCGGATTGCAGCCCTGTCAATTAGGTTAAGCAATGTGGTGAAGTGGTGTATCGAAGCCCAACAACTTCCTCCGCAGATACAGTACTGTAGCCGTGTGGGAGGAAATTAAAGCAGACTTTCAGTCACTTCAGTGCTATTTTCAGCATGCTTACCACAGGTAACCAGTAACTGAGAGCACAAGTTAACAGAAAGTACCATTACAGTCAATATGTTCTTTGAAACAGCTCAGCCATACAAGCCTGTGTCAATAAAACAGGGCAGGAATTGCCAGCAACATTGTGACACAATTTCACAATACCTGTGTAGTTAAAATGGATTACACTTCACACAGTTTTATTATTTATTGTGATTCAACATCAGAGTCCCACATGTCAGGGTGATGTGGTGAAAAAGAGAAATCTACGATCTGGTGTTTTTCCTGATCCAGGTAAAACTCTAACCTAATCAGGTAAAGCTCTTGACCTTTTACAGTAGGCCTATGATGTGATTCATCTTTTCTAAAGTTAAATATGGGCTATGATGAGACCAGAGTCTGGTCACATGGTTTGTAAAATAAAATAAAAATCCTAGACTTCCAGGGATTTCCTGATAATTTGCCTGTGAAACAGTGAACCTGCCAATCTGTGATCTCAATTAATCTGATCGGTCAAGACGCACTTATCCAGCAGCAGCACTCTGATACAATACACAGAGAAATTGTGCGTGGGGTCAAATCCCCTCTTTTTAAATGCCTCGTTCCAAGCTTTCCAGCCGCTCTGCGGTATAGGGTTTACAATTTGTTGTTCTAAACATTTAGCTTGTATTCTGCAGAGGAACAAACAGAGCCACAAGGAGAAAATAGTTTTGAATAGTCATGGAAATAAAGTTCACCAATTAAAAAAAAAGAAGATGGAGGACCAAGTGGTGCAGGGGCAGCTTACTATGGCAAAAACATAATGATAGTAAAAGGCGCTACATGGACAAACACAATATCACGATATAAAGCTTCTATATTTTTCTCCCCACCACTAATGCAATATTAGAATTTGTCTGGTCGGCATCGTGCCGCTTGTTCGAAGAGAGCTTAATCTGGTGGAAGCTGCCCTTAATGCAGGTTGAAGTGTCCAGGAGACAGAAGCATAGAGGTGTCAACAGCATATCACAAGACACAATTTAGTCTGAATTAGGGACGCCCATAAAGAACCTGTCTGGGCAACAAAGACCGTTGGGACAACCGATTAACATTAAAAAGAACATTGCTAAATGTCTGTGAAGGATTTGCACTCACTTCCAAATGCTGTTTTAAACGGCAAATGAGCTAAGTCTGATACTTATTTGTTGTGCACTTAACATCTATTTATTTGCTTATTTCGGTTTGGCTCTCTCCTAGGTAGGAAAGTCTGATGATTATCGCCCCTGGCACATACTTGGAAAAAACGCTGTTGTTGTCCGCTCCCAATGGGTACAGCACTAGCACCAGACAGGAAGTCACACTGGCACTTCCTGCTTCCAGCCCAATCAGACGTTTCCCGTTGGACTTTGCCGCCTTCGCGCCATGGCATCCTGTATGCTAGACTGGACCGTTCCTCAGGGAGGCCTATAAAAACATCAAACGCCGCTGAGACAGACAAACAGGGAACACCGCAAGAAGGGAAGAAACAACTTCCAGCTCCAAAAACGTCCCAGATTCAAAGCTAACCCTGTGAACACACCCCGTCATGCCACCTCTGATATCTGTAAGAACAGCATACTGCCATGGGCGCCGGCTGTCAGTTTTCCATGGTGGAAGGGAGGGTGACCAATGTTTCCAAAGAATCGCCGTCTATTCAGGGGTTCCAGAAGGAACTCTGGTTCCTATGTCGTGTGCTATTTTTGATCAAGAGACGGTCCTAGAGTGTGATTTGGGGTGCATGCTTTAAGTTGTTTAAGATAACCTGGATATGGGCGTCTACTGGATAAATAAATAATGGCAGAGGGGCTTAACGGGCGCAGACTTCACAGATCAGGGTATTAATTTATGTTGTTACTAATGCCTGCAATGTTTACGTTCATGGTGGGCGGCTGGTCATATTTCAGTTGAGCAGATGAGTGTATGCGCGGTCACGGTAATTCGGTGGGTTAGGTGTGTTGCGGCATGTGTGCGCACCTGTGGCGTTGTACTTGGGAGTACCAGAATTCTTCAAAAAGTAAACAGAAGAAAAATACAAGTAAGGACGTTATATTTAGAAAGGCTATTTTGGGCTTTGTGGGAATTGGTGGGTTAATATTGGGGTTCAGTTAAGGGTTGGAGTAAAGGAGGACGACATTTTAAAATTTAAATCAGTTGTTAACCACCAAAAGGTCATAAGTAAAGCGCTGTGCGTGTCCTCTCAGTGTGTACATATCCCTCTGTAGCCCCGGGGTCTTGTGGACGATATTAATGAAGCTCCTCTCTCTGGGCTTAGGGAGCTCTGTCAGTCCAACCGTCACCACCCCCCCGCCACCCCCACCCCTGTGAAGCTACTAGGCAGCCTCTAAGAGCAACACAACATCTATGGAAAAACAGTCAACCTAATGAGAGCGGCACGTTAGCCCTTTCCCTGTTCATAGGGAGTCAGTCAGTGTTTCAGCTGGGACCGTGTCCAATCTAAAAGGAACCGGTGTGTGTTGTCTTTTCCGTAGGTCACACTGCTTATAAGCTTCCTGTAAAAAGGACTGAGGGGAAATGGTTTGGTCCAATCACTGAACACAAGTGCACAGCTACATCGATTTCGCATGCCAGGAGAGATTAAAGCTTTGTGGGATTTTTTCACGTGCATGCGTGCGTGCATGTGTGTATTGTGGTGTATATAGGGTGCTGTAATTGTGTGTGTGTAATTTCCCCTGAATCCACTAGCTCTGCAAACTTTGCTGCCTTCATCCATCTTCATTTCCCAAGACACCAGGGTACTGTGTGTGTGTGTGTGTGTGTGTGTGTGTGTGTGTGTGTGTGTGTGTGTGTGTGTCAGCATCCAGGAGTAAAAGCTGATCAATTAGTCTCTGCCTGGTCTCACCCGCTGCACATGCAACACCAAACAGTATGGCCTTTCTGCTCCCTCGCCATCCCTCCCCCAATCCCATTTCTACCCCCCCATTTCACCCTTTCCTTCTCCATTCCAATTCTTCCCCCCGTCTCCCCATGGAAAAGGCATTCTACACGCTCCTCCAGAGCAGCTGTTTGATGCACTTCATTTTCCGTCTCCTCCCCGTAGCCCACAACGGCAAATCCCCCTCAGTTCAATAACCTGGCTGAAGGTGTCAGCCTCTCAGCTTGGACAACGCAATAAATACACAGCAGCACACGCACAAAAAACCCAGCCACGAACAGATAAAGGCCTGGCGCAAATGCCCAAGATAAAATGAAGCTCAAAGTTTCCCAGCGGAAAATCCTATTTGATTGTTTGGGGCTATCACATTGAGGCGTTAAACAACGCCTAGACCCCCACATGGTCGGGATAGTGACATCCGCTCCGGACCAGTGGCTGGCCAGACACAGCTTCCTCTGCCTGAGCTGAGAGTCGTGGGGGACTGGGACACATTCTCTCACGCTGACGTAGGCCTGCTCCGAGGCAGCCGAGCGTCAGCCTTATAAATCATTCAGTCACTCCCCTTCGGGCTGCAAACGCAGAGTTAGTTCAGCCGCATACCTCAGCTCACCCTGCCTTCCAGGGCCTGAATGCGTTTATGTAACTATGACAAATTCCTTCTATGAGATTTTTCTGTTCCTCGTTTTTCGAAAATGGGATGCAAGACCCGATACAGCCACGAAGAGAGGATCTGTGTGGCATCAGCAGCCCAAAAGGGGCGCCGAGGACTAGGAAAGTGAAGTAGCCTAAGTGAAGGAGAGATGACAAACGTTCATGTCAGAGGCCATCGATATAAATAAAAAGCAGGTGGCTGCAGAACCAACTATTTGTGGACCATACGACGATGATCCATGAATACCAGAGCTCCCAGATGTGTTTGCTCTCAGGCAACTCAGGAAAGTGGTGCTGAAAAAATCTTGTAAATTATGACAATTCGGCTAAGATTACCGAAGATAAAAGGCATATTGGAATGTTACCAAAGCACCACACTTTCTCAAAAGTGCTCAGGAATCTCTGGATCTCCATTCAGGCAGAATTTTTAATCACAACCTAAAACGGCAAGTTCACTTCATAAAATTCGACACAAATATGTTAATGTCGTGGCTTTCCTCAGGTCCTGGTCAGGCATGTCTGCACCCTGCGGTCACCTTGTAAAAAATAAAGCTGCATGTGGCCCATTGATCTTTTTGGGGGAGGCTTTCATTCTGCCTCCAATTTAGACCCCAAAGGAACGCAGGAATGTCTCTGGCACTCCGCCAGCAGCCTTTTCCTGGTTTGCCCTTTGACCTTTGGATGAGGGGAGGGGAGGCGGGTTCACCAAGGCTAAACTGGGCGGCGACCACCTGCTCTCTCTGATCTTGCGACCTCGCCTCTCCACGACCGACTGACAAGTCAGTGCACAAACTGGGGGGTGGGGGCGAGGACTCTTCTATATACATGCACACCAGAGTGGGCCTGTCAAGCCAAGGACAAAGCCACATTCAAACAAACACACGTCTACGTATAAATATTCATGCCGTGTCCAAGGATAAACACGCACTAAGGGGCTGATCGAACGAGTCAACACGTGGTGACCCAGCAGTGGCGCACACGCCAAACACATTAAGGGGCAAAAGAATCCCTCAGTTTTACACAATCATATATTTCCAGTGAGAGTGCACGTATATATACACGTGCACTCTGTACACACACCCACACACACACCCACACACACACACACACCCCCACCCACCCACCCACCCACACACACCCACACACACCCACACACACCCACACACACACACCCACACACACCCACACACACCCACACACCTTTGGGACATTTTCATGTGACTGCCTCCACGAGGCAAAAAACACTACCTCATCCGAGGCAAGTTACGTCATTGGACTGGAGCTCTCGAACTGCGGAGTACAAGGAACTGCTTAAAAATAAACGCAAAGTCGTAAATCAGAATGACTAACCAGCGTGAACACAGAGCTGAGGGGCATCACCAGAAATAAAAAAATAAAAAAAGAAACACTCTGGGAGCGTGACCGACGGAATCAGACTGAAGGGCTCTTTTATACACGAGCCTGCCATCATATAGACAGAGAGACACAGACACAGTGAGAGAGACATTTTCTCCTGCAGTGCGTAAACTATGCAGATATACAAGCAATGTTTTTCCCCCAAATTTAAAACCTAAATTAACAACTTTGAACGAACAACAGAAATTGAGAAAAACTGGGAGAAAAACCCAGGTGTTCCCTATTTGTTGGAAAACATGTAGCTTCCTGCCACACCCATAGGGACAACCAGCTGAACAATGATTCAGGATAATGAAATGAATACCTGTACATCCTTCCCACTATTCACTTGGTACAGTAATTGTTATTCATTGTTCTGATAATGTTAATATGTGTATGTGTGCTTTGGCAATGTATGTAGTAACACATTACATGCCAATAAAGCCATTTGAATTGACAGAGACACCGAGAGAGAGAGGGAGAGAGACACAGAGAGGGAAAGACTAAGAAAGAGAAAGGATGAGGTAGAGAAAGACCAAAACAGAGAAAGAGGTGATAGGGCGTCAGGGAGCAAGCAGGGTGAAGAAATAGAATGGGGGGGGTGTAAAATTGAGGGGGAGGTGGAAATGGAGTCCACAGAGAAAAGGGAATGTGAAACGCTGATGCTCTGGTAATTCCAAACCGAGGCCCTGGCATGTCCATTGGGAAGAGTGGGGAGGACGCCTAGGAGTAAGACTGCAGACAGTCGACTTGGAGAGATCCAGACATGTTTCCTGTGACTGGAGAGCCTGGGCCTAGCAAACAGCGAAAACACTTCAGCTGGACCCAGCTCCAGCACATCAGAACGACAGAACGCGGGTATTCGCTCATCGCCTTGGATTGTTTGTCTATGGAAGCTAAACGGGATGTCTTGAAAGAGAAAATTACAGATCTTGCTCGCGAGTCTGCTTATGTCATGAAAACAGAGTCACCGCATAAGCTTTTCCGCAAGTTCAGAGAGCTGGTAGACATGGAATTACAGTACCAGTCAAAAGTTTACTCATTCACTTGAATGGGTAAGTTTGTCCAAACTTTTGACTGGTGCTGTAAGTGCAAGTGAACTGCATTATGCCATTACGTATGTGGAGGGAAACAGGCTCATTCCAGGAGATAATATAAAACAAATTGAGCTCAGTTCCCTCAAATGATAGTGTGGTCCCACTGCTTTGGACCATGCCATGGCTCTGGTTATGGATAAAGAGAATGAACTCCTTTAACCTCTGCATAGCGTCATCTCAGTCTAGACTAAGACTATATACTGCACATGCTACACAACGGAATCTTTGAGCCATATGACATTAGCACCCTGAAAAGATACGATATTACTAATGCAATTTTCTCAATTCTATATGGACTGAGATTTGACACTGATTTTGTGATTGGATTTCCCAAACTTTTTGCAACATATCTGCCGCAGAGCAACAACAGGAGTGCCATGAAAATACATTTTGATTAGTCATGACAAAAGGTTGTCTCACGTACCGCAAAAAACAATACTGGTGACATGCCAAAATGAAATGACAATACATCCAGATATGCAACTATAGATTTTTCCCTCATTTCTAAAAGGGAGCCAGTGATAACAGGTAGTCAAAGATAGTGACACAAAAGATTCTAGGAAACTCACAGCACCAGATGGACAGAGGTACAAATATATAGCATTGGGTCTTCTTTTCCACTCACTACAAGCGAGAGGAAGCCCAATAGCCAAGCATTACAAGCTTATAGAGGGAAATTGAACTTGGCTGACATTGTCAATTTTCTCAGGGATGATATTCTTTTCCAGAAATACAGCTCCGGAAAAAATTAAGAGACTACTGCACCTTTTTCTTTCCTTTCCAAAAAAGTTGAAAAAGAAGGTTTTGAGTGAGGAACAGAAGGGTTAAAATTAAGAGACCACGGCATATTGAACGCTTCTGTTCCTCACTCAAAACCTTCCTTTTCAACTTTTTTGGAAAGGAAAGAAAAAGGTGCAGTGGCCTCAATTTTTTCCAGAGCTGTAGGTATCTGAAACAAACAGTACTGACAATCATTTACTAAAGTTAAACAACCAGGTTGTTTAGATAAAGAGAACAGTGAACACAGTTATTACAAATGTACACAGAGTCAATGTGTCCTAACAGTAACATGCTACAATATTGCCCAATAGGATCTCGCTAGCTCACACTTGGCTCTGCCCACTCTGCCTCACTAGACTTCCACTGGAAACAACAGGTACTAGGCCGTCTTGGTTTAGTTATACCAATCTTTGCTCATAGAGATCCAGGTCAATGCGATTTGTCACAGTGACACTAAAGTGAAACGCGGAGTTGGCTAATACAAGGTTCCACAGACAAGCAGATTGCTGAAAGCATGTCGCCATCACAGCCGTCACCATTCAAGCGGGTATGGCAACAGCTACTCATTGTCACTTTTGCCCATATTGCAAATACCACAACACCAACACACACCAAGGGCAGAACAAGGGCAGCAAGCGAGTATAAACTTTTTCACTCAACCTTTGTTGAGAGAAAGTTGACAGTTGACGCTTTTCAGGGGGATTCAGTGCTTCTGTGAATCAAAGGCAGAAGCATTCACCACCAGGCAGGTAACTTTTTTTTTTTTTTAAACGAAACAAAAAAAAACTGTGGTAGGTGGAATCTAGGGGGGGTGCTTTTTATGTGGTTCAACAGTGGTGGGTTATCGGTGATCAAGTTAGACACCTCGGCAATGAGAACAGTTGGAACACATCGCCGCCTACCTGAGCTGTCTGTCAACACCAGGTCACCGCAGAGATGGCAGACGCTGACACCATGCAACATCTAGAGCAACACGCGGGGACAGCCGACGCTGGGGCACGGAAAGGAGACGGATTTAAATAACATCTGACAGAATCTCTACGGACATAGGGTTTTACGCGGGGCACCGCTACGGAGCCATCAAAGCGGGAACAGAGGGAGATCAAAGGGTTATTTCAGAATCAATCCCTCGCTGGGCGTCTGGAAGCCTGCGACACTGCCAGAATGAGAATATAGACCGACACACACACACACACACACACACAAATGAGTGCAGGGCATGGACACACACAGACACACACGCACATTTAATTGTGACTCTAAGCCTATGCGCCCCACGGCATCCATGCCCTCCAGCCCCGTTTCCAGTCCACAGAAGCTGAGAGGCATGGCGGCTTTCTACCAGGCTGTGCACCACATGTCTCGCAGAGCCGGGGTCATTACCTCGGGGGGATTCTGGGGGCGGGGCAGTCTCGGCTCCTCCCTAGGAGTGTGTGGGCATAAACTTGTTTAACTGTTTCAAGGACTTTTTGGGAATAAAATGTTCTCATATTACAAATTCAATTTTCCCTGATTTTAAAACCCAAACAATAGAAAAAAAAATGTTTAACCTAATACTGAACTTAGCATTGACTCTAAAATCTAATTCTGGAACCAGAACATAGCCCTAATCTTAACGCCAAATCTAAAATTGCCTTTTTCAACAAGTGTGGACCGGCAAAAAATGTCCCCACACCCCAGATTCACCAGGGATCACAATACTTGGAAGAGCTTCTAGTTCTCAAAAGTATGGTAGTACAGATACACACACCCCCTTATAGCAGGCCAGAACAAGGGCAAATGCAGACAAACGACAGGTGAATGCTGCTCTGGTCTAGAGGCGTGGCTGTGGGGAGTCACGCGTCCTTCACTTGTTTTACTTTTCAGCTCCCACCTCCTCTTCCACCACTTCTTGTAGCCTTTAACCTCATCCCCAGGCTATTGTGCGCAGCCCATACACCCTCAAACGTTAACCGATTGAATTAGGCCTTGAGGGAGGGTCCGTATCATTCGATGGGAATGACCTTACTGAGTGAAATATGTTATCTTTGGACTGTAGCAACTAAGAAAATACCGAAAAGGAACCTGGCAAGCGTAGTTCAGCCAGCCCGCAATTGAAAGTGATGAATGTTGTTGCCCGCACTGGACTCGAACCAGAGTCGCCCACAAGAGAGGCTATGTCTTTAGCCACTACACCACGGAGCTGCACACTTATCTATTGTCGGTATAGCGTCTCGACATTAGATCATTCTGTCACCCATTAACATCACGCAAAGTTTGAATATTTTGCAAGACACCATTAAGCATTGTGTTAAACTGACTAACGTTTCTTATTAAGTTTACCTCCACCACAAATAGTGTCTATGAACTGTATGGCTTTTGCCACTGGCCATTATAAAAGCTTATTAGCCATTCGGGAATGACACGGATACAATAATTATCAATGTGATGATAACTGATTTTTTCTTCAAGTAAAAAGACGAGAGAATCATGTAGCCAGCAAAGTTTTTGTCTATCCTGAACAAATTCTAATGCATAATTCGAAAATCCACCAGAAATAGTCACAATATAACAGTAAACAGTTTTAATTTTAGGCTTCCTATAATGCAGCTACTGAAGGTTGTATCTAGCAAAGTTTTTGTCCACCCTGAACAAATCCTAAGGCATAATTTGACTGTGACTTGAGTCGAACGTGGGCCCTGTTGTTTACGTAGTCCGCATCTCTAACCACTACGCTACTTAACAAGGGGTAGTCAGTCAGGCACTCACTCACTCAGTCAGTAAGAGACATTCACTCTTCTAGGCCAGCTCTGCTTACACGGACCGGGGAAAAAACTATGAGGCGTGTCAAATGTAGCAGCAACATCAAATTCAATCAAGCCTGAGCCAGCCACTTCAGAACACTGCAGAGAAGATATACTAACACTTCTTCAATCACAAGGAACAAGTTCCAATAAAGTAACTTCATAGTTTTGCAATGAGTCAGTGCAGTAACTTTTAAGACTAATTTGTTGCTGTCCCACAACAACATACCAACATAGCTATTGTGCTGAAGTAGTCAGATTTATGGGAGACAACAGGTCAGTAGACCAAGCAGTTTTTTTCCCCCATGGCTGAAATTTCTCATCACTTTCTTATTGGATAAGGCTAAATTTGACAGTGATCCACCATACCTTATGTGAATATCAGCAGTGGTGTCTAGGAATTCGATTATTTAGCTTCCAATGCTTAATATCTACTGCTTTGACAGATGAGGAAGGGTTTTGTCAGCGAGGTCGATAGATTCTGAGTGGAGTGTTCAGAATCACAGCAAGGCATCTGGAACTGTAAGCGTGTTAACAGCTCCAGTACTGCCCCCCCCCAATCCCATTACCCCCCAAAAATATTGGGAAGGCCAATTTCTGTGCAATGCTCGGTCTTATCATCTCCAAAATAACACATCACGCAAACATAGTATCATACCATAACAGCATGGTTCCTGTTTTTATCAGCCTGCGCTGACAAAGTGTGTCAATGCACAGTTAGACATCCCCATCCATCGCGCTTCAAGACTCTCCGCGGTAAAGCTTCTTGTGCTCGTAGTAGGCTCCAAGGCATGCGTTTGATCTTCTTTCCCCTTAAAGAAGTGCCAGTCTGAGGATTGTGTAGCATAGGGAGATCTAGCAGCAAGGACGGGCAACGGGGAATACCCTGCCGCGCCGTACAAGCCATCTGATCATAGCTTCAAACCGAGGGGGGGAAAAACAATGAATCTGGATCACCACTGATGGCGAGGAAAGGAGAGAGGAGGGATTGAGAGCGCAATAGAAAGAGAACAATGGTCGGTTTTGTTTTCCATTCAACATACCTCTTCCCTGAACGGCCTAAACCGGTTGCTAGGGGGGAAAAAATGTATGCTTGTCGCTTGACTGTCTCCAGAGATTGCCACCCTCCTGATACCTATATTGCTTCCTGCTCTGTGCACCAAACCCCCTCCCTCTACTTCCTTCTTCCTCTTCCTCATTTTCCCTGCCAAGGCTTAATGAGGCACTAAGGGAATGCTGCAGATATTCCTCTCCCTATAGTGTAGAAGGACCTGAGTGATAAGAAGACTCCTGCACAAACCTTTTTTTAACCAGATGGCATCCCGGACACAGTAAGGTAGCTTAAAGACAGGTAGTTCCGTTACATCAGACATTTTATAAATTTAGCAGGCACTCTTACCACTAGCAACATACAATAGCAATATGGGTCAAGTACATTGCTCACGGGCAAAATATTTTTTTCCTGTCTGCTCAGTTCTATCCAGTATATCCAGGACTTGCAGAGCACTGCAGAGCCAACTTTAGAAAATCATACTTTCAATACAAAGGCTAGAAAGTGATAATGGTCTTCAGTGTGCTATCAAGTCTAAAATATGGGGTTTTGTAGTCACATGCCAAGAGTGTTATGAATAACTATTACGGACATAGAACAAGGAGGAGTGTATGGGAGGCATTGATTTGGATGGGCCTAATGGAGGGTCAGTCAGCCGGGTTCTTTAGACCATCTCGCTGAGTCATGCAGTGAGCAAACAGACTTGTCGGTTTCTACAATGTCTATTTCTGGAGGCCGCACAACGGAGGGAAAAATATGATTAAAAAGCAGAGGGATTTTCTTCAAGCTTAAGGATCTAGGAAAACTAAACCGTTTAAATAAATGAAAAACTGTCACTCAGCAAAAATAACTGTCAAAGTGCCACACGTGCAGATGTGCCATTTTGAATGAATAGGACTAAAATGTAGTAAGCATTATTTATACCCTGAACAAAGCATCTGAGAAACCACTCCATAGAATACCACAGCAGTTTCCTACAGCACGTTCAATAACAGAACCTGATATCCATTTAACAAATTGATTTTCAAATGGAGCTTTAACCGGATCCCTTCTCATCAGATGCTGATACGTTGGTTATTTAAAAAATAAAGCCCAGGTAGCTCTACATGCAGCTCAGAGCAGAAAGCCATGGGTTTCATCTGATAGACTAATGTATTTTCCACATAGGGCTCAAGTAGCTTCCCGTAATTTGATTTAAAGCAAGAGCATTCTTCCCTTTTCCACTGTGAAGCAATGACAAATCCTGACCATGCATCATTCATGCCATGACATCAGCCCTGGCCTTCCGGGTCAGATAGTCCTCTGTTACAGACTACCGGTTTCTCCTTCTACAGTTGACTGAAAGGAAACACACGGCAAGGTAAATTCAGCACAACTGTATCCTTGTCATTTCCCGGTGGCTAATAATAGTTATTTAAACGACTCAAGCACACACCTAAAGGTTAGTTTCACTCAAAATCATGTGTTTCAATTCAGCAACTTCACTTCATTACCCTAAAGAACACTTAGCTTTGATGAAGCATATGACATTTGATCTTTATTTCAACATTGACAGGCCAAGGTAACCTACATAATATTAGCAAAGAAAAACTAAACATTTAAATTATTCATTTACAAAAATTTACAGAAATGCAGTTTCATCGTGTAAAAGAAAACTATCTTCCCTAACTTCAATAGTTGGTGTGCCACCTTAGTCAGGAATAAAACATAGGTGTTTGACCGCTTGACCACCCTAAGTCACATGTAGGTGCTTCTTGTAACTGTACATGGTAGGTCAGGTGTTCTGGTGCACAGATTCAAATTTTAACTCATGGGCTGATAAAAAAGGTAGGGATGTACAAACATTTTCCAGATAAGAACATTTAAATTCTGTTTGTTTTTGCTGTATAAATAATACCCAAATTAAATTTTTCAGTGTTTTTTATTATGTTACATTTGTCTATAGCTTAAAGGATGATGAAATATTCTTAAATATTTGCGTAATGTGTATTAAAAAAAAATTATATATATATATATATATATATATATGTTATACTTAGCTCACAGTATTGTATCAACCTGCAAAATGTTGTCACTCATGTCACAGATGACATTTTGTCGATCAACCATGTACCAGAATGGGACTGGATAGAGCTAGATCGACCGTTGGAAAAATTACTGACACCAGTAACTCATCACATGCATTTTGCTTATATCGTTCTTAATGAGAAACAAGTTTAATCCTCCTGTTGTGTTCCTCTCGAATTGGACCGATTTACAAGTTCTCCCTCTGAAAAATTTTCATTTTATCCGATTGTCATAAGGTTGCACAACTTTATCCACACAGGCCATCTGAACGCACAAAATACATTTTGATGATTTTCATAAAATTTGGGCTGTTTTATTTGACTTCTGTACACCTGTGGTTTTCCTGGTCAAAAATGTCTGGTCATTAAAAATAAGTGGATGAGACTACAATTAAGCCGCATTTCCTCTGGTGCTTTACCCTGGGACCAGGGCTATAGACTTGCCTGTTTCGACTATACATTTGGTACCAAGGACTTAAGGAGGGGCTCAGGTGGGGAGGGAGGAGGAAACTATCGATGCGATTTGGTTTTCCAGTTATGAAACATAAAAGGCGATATTTTCTGGTAGTAAAATAAACAATAACGCCATGCTCAGTTTGTTTATAATAGGGCGTTTGAACTTAGTATAACTCATTTCTTCCTCAAACTCCCCCGACCGGCTCCTTCTCCGACACTAATGACACTGCAAGCCAGTGTATTCATTATTTAGTTTGAGTAGTTTGTAAAAACTATCGAGTTAGATCGGATAAAAACCATATGAGAACCATACTCAGCAAATGAGAGGCTACACATCGCTATTCAAATAGCACAACATGCGGCGTTTTCGCAGCGCGTAACACGTCAACCCATGATCCCCGCCCCAAGTCCTAAAGTCCAGGGCTTGGCACCAAGTGAGAGCCAGGCCACTCAGCCATGGCCTAGCGGCCGACTGGCGCAGGCCCGTGTCAATTGAAACAGAAACCTTTCTGGACTTTAGGGTAAACACCAGTGTTTGGCACCAGTGGAAACGAGGCATTAGCGTAGAAAATTGAGTTCAGGAACATGCCCATACATGCGATGGGCACACCTCCTCCCCAGACCCTCACATGCATGTGTGTTTGAGCACACACCTTACCTTCTTGGCTTCCATGGCAACCCCCATGGGAAGCAATTGCAACATTGTTTAAATAATATATAGAACTTTTCTCGCAGCTCTGGTATACAAAGCTTTTTTGAGGCCTTGCTTCATTCTGTGACAGCACAATGACTACACGATATACTCTATGTGAGGCTCTTGATCATATCTTTGATCATGACACTGATGAGGAGAGAGGCCAGGAAGCTGATAGTGAAGATGCATTAGAGGAGGAAGTGATAAAAGTTGAAGACAACACAGAAAATGACCCAGGCCAAAGGACAACCGATGTGGAACAATCCAGTGATGAGGAAGAAGGCCTTGCTGAGTTTGTTGTTACATTCCGGTCAAGGAATGAGAATTTGTCTTCATCCCCACCTGAGAGGAGAGGTCGGCTGTTGGCTGAAAATGTTATCAGGATGACCCCAGGGTCATCAAGATACGCATATGCCGGGACATAAAATCCAAACTACATTGATAAATATGACCAACTTGGAGGGGAAATGCATTTACAAAGAAAACTGGAAGGAGGTAGAATGGACACACTTCCATGCATACATAGGTTTCTTGATTTTGTCTGGTGTGTACAGATCCAGAAACAAATCTACCACCAGTTTGTGGGATGCAGAGTCTGGTCGGGCAATTGTTCGTGCCACTATGTCACTCCAGGCATTTCACGTGTTGTCACGGGTGATTCGCTTCGACAACCGTGATACAAGACCAGGCCGCCGTCAACAAGACAAGATGGCAGTGATCAGAGAAGTTTGGCACAAGTGGGTGGAGCGCCTGCCACTCATCTATAACCCAAGTCCAGATATCACAGGGGATGAGAGTCTGGTTGCTTTTAGGGGGCACTGCCCATTCAAACAGTACATGCCATGCAAATTATGGAGATAGAAATCTATCAAAATGTTGTAAACTTGTAAGTAGAAAAAAAACAGCACATAATTAACTTGTGTAAATAAAGTGTTGGGTAGTAAGTATGATTTATGTTTACACATTTTACAGTCCAGCATAATTTTAGGCTGTATGTTGTCGATTTCTATAGCTCACCAGCATTGTGTAATTTCGAAACAATCAAGACAAACATTGACATTGAACTTCAGACTGACGAGCAGACCGTGCAAATAGGGCAGATCACAAAATGTATAAAATCTTATATCTGATAAAACGATTCTACCCGCCTGTATAGAATGGTACATTTAACTTTTTTAATGCTACTTCGATCTAATTTGTAAGCAGTGTCCGAAATTAACTTTTTGGCTCACCGGCCAAGGGGACTGGCAGATGAAAAAAATCCACCAGCCACGCATATTTTTTACTGGCCTAAATAAATTAAATTGCCTTTTTGTGTCACACAGAACAACTCATCACCACAGCCTGAGCATCATACTGTAGCCAGCTCCTTTGTCTCCAAACCTCCATTTCTCACAAAACTTTATTTTATGCGATTCGGCCCCTCCCTAACTCAGGAATATTTAAAACAATTTTGTGAAATTTGAAAAAATGTCCCATGAAGCAGAGAACAAGGGTGCTGCAAACATTGCATTCACATTCGGCATTTTAGATGTAGCAATAATATTATATAATTATTGTGGCAACAAAATGTTCTCAGAATAGCCCATCAACAAAATGACATATCACATTGTTTTGGATGTCCTATGAAATCATTTACATTTAAGTTCCTCAGGATCAAAACCACTTGTCCTGTGTTTTCCTACAGGTTGGCTACAAGGGGGTAAAGAGGTTATTAATAGTAAAAGTAGTAAAACATGACTTGTATTGTCATGTGAAAATATTGAATACCTTATAAAGCCCCTATATCTATTAAAGGCTTTATTATTACCTACACTTCTATTACGAATGTATACTGTATATGCTCATGGGTCAGGATTTTATTCCTATATCCCCAGATCAAAACCTTGCTCACCGCTGTAACTCCCTGTTGGTTCAGTCACTGTCTCACTACTCTTTGGGCCACTGTCTTCAAACTCCTGCCCGCTGTCCCTCAGCTTGCTCCTCCTCCAGCACCTCTACTCGAACTTTAGACACTGGCTCACTAGTTTATAATCCATTTTCCAAAACTACAAACTTGAATTGTATAAACCAGTTACAGGGGGTTATTGAAATGAAAGAGATATTACTTTATTTTTAACATTTTATTAAAAGGTGTTGTCAGTTGTTTAGGCTTTGTTGGTCACCTTGCTAACGTAGTTTCCATTTGTCGCCTCACTCTGGGAGGTGAAGAATTAGGATATTTTGCCTTTTTCCAAGGTTTTACAGGCAAAATATGAACCCATTAACTTTTAATTTAAAGTTACCACAGTTAACTTTTAAACGCATAGAAAACGCAGCTTATAGACAGTAGTCTTCAGTCTGGGAAATTTCTCCCGCTTCAAATATCCTTACCGTTTCACTGTCAGAACAGAAATAATTTTTACTATGTCGCTAGCTAGTAGCTACCAGAGAATTCTGTCCAAGATCCGAAGAACAAGATCGTAAAGACCGGATTGTTTATCGGATGGCCAATTTCGCACCTTATTCCTTCAAAAATGAACGGATATTTTCTCACCGAAGTAATGGGTGGATTTCAGTGTAACGCAAGAGTCATTTCCTGCGAGCCATCATGAAAGATTATTACATTACTATTTTGGGACAAACATTTACCCGCCAGTATGGCGGATAGCCTCCTGAGATTTACTCACCAAATGGTAAATCTACCCGCATTTGGAGCTTGGCTGGTCATAGTTTCGGACCCTGTTTGTAAGAATAAATAATTTAATGAAATAATGAAAGTATGAGAAACTTTTGACTGCCCATCACTAATGGTATGGTATGGTCTTCCTACAGCAACAAGTTTAACTTAACTACTACCGTAACACACAACATGGGTTGATAGGATGCTTTAACGTCACCCAGTTACACTTGACTGAGCAGAAATACTGGTAACATTCAGTTAGCTAACTGGGTGATGAAAACTTGAAAGACAGCTGCGACCGACTTCCATCCGCCAATTTTCGTTTTGATCGTTTGAAAACTGAAGTCCACACAATGCTGTGTGCGAAATCAACAACATAAAATTGATGTATTGTGAAATGTGTAAACATAAATCATACTTACTACCCAACACTATTTGTACAAGTAATTATGTGTACAAGTAATCACAAATATGTAGCAGTCCTGGCAAAAATGTGGAGCAACTCACAAATATGTAAGGCCACTCACAAATGTAATGCTAGTCACAAATCTGTAAAATGCAGGTGACAAATGCTGTAACATTCACAAAAACATGTGGGAACATTAAAAATCTTACAAAAGTCTTACATTTATTTGCAAATCATCCTTTGTTTTTGTTAAGGATTCATCACTTGTTTTTGGAACACTTGCATGTTTGTGAAACTCTACATGCATATATTTTTTGACAATGATTTTTATTTGACAGATGCATTATGTATTTGTGCCTCGCTACTTGCAAGTTTGCAACATTTTGATAGAAATCTATCTCCATAGCCTAATTGCCTAAATATGGAATGAAGATATGGGCACCATGCCATGCCAGGACAAGTTATGCCTGGAATATGCAGGTTTACACCAAGAAACCTGCTTACGGTGTCCCCGAAAGGAACCAGGGGAAGTGGTTGGTCCAGTTTTTTTTTTTTTTTTTACTGATAAAATCATAACGGTCAGTTCTGACCAGGAGCACAAATGTTATTTTGTGCCACTAAAAAAATTTAAATGGTTTAAAATAATAATGTCCTTGTTAAACTTTGACACAAAGTAGCCTGTGATAAACAGCATAATGTTTAATCTGAGTATTTGTTATAGTCAAATAATCCATAAAACATGCTTTTTTATATACAAAAACGAGTTGTATGAGCTTAGATCAACGAGGCCTGTATGAGCTCAGGTCAATGAGGCCTACAGGCCATAAAATGTTCACAAGAACTTAAGTTGACAAGAAGATCTAACAACATTAGGTGATAATTTAGGTATTATTATGGATTTATAATCAGCTATAATGGGGTGGTCATTTTGGACCGGGAACACAGTATTAATGAACATGAAACAGACACAACAGAAGGGTTAAAATGAAAAGTTTGCTAAGATGGTGATCATTAATGGTACAACAGCTACACCTAAAGAAGCAGCAGCTTCAAAAGCCATTAAAAGAAACTGATGTGCCCACTGTTACAAAAGAATCATTGTTATTGTTGTCAAAACCTCCATTGAGGAAATTTATCGCAACATGGTTGTCTGTCCATATGGCCCAGCTCTACGGCTCACTGCTGCTTATTCTTTCAGTGGGCTTTGAGCTTTGAACCCTAAAAGAGACAGATTTTCTAGCACAGTGACTGACAGGCGGGGAAGAGCTTGGAATGGCAGGAACGGACTAAGAAAGGTTTATAAGAGAAAAAAAAAAACACTATCCACTTGTTTTTTCAGGAGTCATTCTTTCCTTGGCTAGCCAAAAGCTTTAACACAGTGCAACATAGGAGGGATAGAAAAGGCTGTTAAGAAGCAACCTGACTTGAAGTCTTTGGAGTCTGTACTTTCTGAGTGGAATGTGCCAAGGAGAAAAGATTCAGTATGAGTAGAGGACATGGTGTGGCAGGTTTCTGAACAGGGCCAGGCTGTTTCATGTATTCTAAATAGCTTCCAGTCAACCATTGCTACTTGACTTCATTTCCTTCAGTATAAGGACATGCTTTAAAATGTTTAGCTCAAGTTTCCTTTTCCTGCAACAATGACTAATTTCCATGATCTTTAAAGGATGTGCAGAGTCAGTCAGGGTACTGTTAACCGGCATGCAGAGATCAGACAGTTTTTTGTTGACACTTAAAAATCCCATGAGGGAATATGTTGCCCCATGGCAGAGGTCAACGCTCACCATGGAACTGATGGCAGCTGTCTGCTCATTCTGTCGTGGCAACATTTCAATGTGGTTAAGTCTGCGTGGTCCGCTAACACACGTGTTCTCTGTTTATGCTCTGGTCAAGTCCTCATGTGGTCAGTCTCTCTCTGAGTTTACAGGGCGAACACATGCAGTCCCCTGGGTTGCGGTGTGTTCCGACTTGGGTCCCGAACATGCGTGGTCTTGTTTATGTTTGGGTCAGGTTCTCATGTTTTCCGAGTCGGGCTCAGGCACGTGTATGGTGAATTTTTTTTCTTGCCTGTGTAGAAGTGAAGAAGTCCAGTCTGAGGTGTGGTATATTTGGCCATCTATTGTTGCGAGTTTAGCAGCCAGTCAGTCTGAAAACAGTGTCGGCATGAGCTCAGCAGACTGTGACGGCTACAATAACCCCAGCAGTGGAGGCACCCATGTGCTAAATTACTGCCACAAATGCTCTCCGTCATGCGTTCGGCAGTCTCGTCCAGGCCCTTCAGCCCACTCCAGCACCTCCGGTCGGATTTTTCCAACACATAATTTGCTTGGCGACTGTACCAGACTAACTCTTGGCTGAAAAGTGGTCGACGTGCGAGGTAGAAGGAAAAAGAAAAGAAAAACCAGAAAGGGTCATCATTCGGGAACAGAACAGGTGCTGCGCTGACAACGTCATTAGAGGAGGGAGGTGGTGAACCTGACCGCTCCTCTTGTCTTTCCCATAATGAATTTCTGCAGGTCGCTGTGTGGACACTGACTGTTTCACACCAAGGCCACATTATTAAATTCCCCTCCTGGATATGGGAAACTGACAGGGAGACTGGGTAAGGCTGGAGTGTTTCAGCTGGGTCCTGAGAAACACTCGGTAATGAACACAAACAGGTGCACTGGGGCACACAGACTGCCCACGGCTGGGTTGCCGAGGACCGGGGAAGGCCAGACTGCCCAGTAGGTCTTTCAGAGTACATGGGGACATTGACCTGAATTTCATTTGATTTCTAGCCTAATCCCGGAACACATCCAGAAGGGATAAGACAAACAGTCAAAAACCTCATTCACATTCACAGCACCACCGCAACAATGATGGAGCCTGGGGCCTCAAGGCTGAATGATACCACATTTCACAATCAAAGACCTGTACGCTGCCAGCGCTATAAGTAATAGCAGGAATTACCATAGAGTAATGAGAGAGTGCCAGCCTGATTAAGACAAAGGGCTTGCTGTGTGCCTGTGTGAATCACCGTGTGAAGAGAGCAAGAATACAACCTGTCAGTAGTGAGACTGAGCACACAATAGGCTCAATCTAATTCCACCTTATTTAAAAAGCAGTACAATGCTAGACCACCACGATCCAGCAATAGACATGCCTATTAATTTGTGGTGAGGAGTAGTCACTTCATAAAACTGCCTGGAGCTGCGGCCTCAACAAGGCACTGGAGTGACAGTGGAACGGAGACAACGATAAGGAAAGGAAGGGTCCTGTCAATCATTAACCAGCAGCCAGTGACAGAGGCAATCTGCTCCAGGGTGGATCTCACTACATTACTTTGATACCTAGTTTTCCGCAAAGAGGCTATTTACCACCACTACGCCCTCAGACGACACATAACTAGAGGTTTAATGGTTTAAAAAAATCCATGGAACAGTCTGTCTATTGAAGCTTCAGTATAACTGTTTGATTTTAAAAAGGCGTGAAAATTAGATGCTTACAAGTTACTGTAGTTAATTATTGTTGATTTGGTAAAAGATGCCAAGTGAACATTCCCAGAAAAGCTATTGAGAAATGTAATGACTAATGAGACCACAATTAAGAATACAATCACTGTGTTCAAACACAGATTACTCAAACACTTGGTCAAAAAATGTTTTATTGGACAAATTTAGGTACAGTCTGGATAACTCAAGCTTGTCACACCCTTGAGTTACTGATTTATCTGATGGCCATACAATGTTGCTTCCCCAACTGACTTCCCTACAATGTGAAAAAAAGTACACCCCCTGGAAAGTTTTTTTGTGGTTGTTGTTGTACATATTTGGACACATATTTCAGCTAAATTAACTGAAAAAGGTAATACAATTAAACAAATCACATTTTATTCTGAAACCATTTATGCATTTAAAATAAACTGAAATGCAATTTTATAGTGCAGAAAAAAATGAATACACGCCTAGCTTCAATTACTGGTCTTGTTTGGCTGAAATAACATAGCCGTTTCTTCTAACTACCACACTTACATCGACTGGGAGGGATTTTTGCCTACTCTTCTTTAAGATACTGTTTCAAATATGTAATATTTGAGGGCTATCTTGCAAGCATGGCCCGCTTGAAGACTTCGAATCAGCCATTCCATAACCCTCCATTTCTTCGTTTGGAGACATTCTGTTGTGGGTTTGCTTGTGTGTTTTCGATTGACCTGTTTGTTCCAAGATCCATGCTCCATTCTGCTCCAGCTTTTTGGCAGATGGCCTCACTCTCCTCAATTCTCTAGTACCATATGGAAGTGACTGTTGACTCAAAGATGGCATGTTGTCCAGGACATGAGGCAACAAAGCAGCCCCAAGCAATAATGCCACTGCCTACATGCTTTACAGTTGGTATGATGTTCTTATGTTGAGGGTTTTGTTTTTGCCAAACATTTCGTCTGGCATTGAGGCCAAACATGTCCACCCCTGACCTATCTGTCCTGAGCAGATTGTTACAGTAGTTTTGGGGGGGGGGGACACGACGATGACAGACGGACCTGTCCTAATTAGATTGTCAGTTTATAGATGATCCAACAGACAGTGGAAGGACGTACTTTAAATTCAGGGCTCAACGTTAACATCTTTTTGAAACTTACTGGCCACAAAAACATTTTTACTGTCCCTCCTTCCAAAAGTTGTAATTTATCAGTGTTCCAACATTTAACCAAATACTTTTTTACTTAACATGTTTACACCTTTATGAAATGCATTCTAGATATATAAAACAAAAAAAATGTATATTTCTTTCAATCACATTTCTAATTTTAAAAATGAATAAAAAGATAAGTCAACAAAACATTTGACTTTTACACAAAAAACTAACTCATTCATCCCAGGGGAACAAGGTAACTGGCAGGTATGTCTTAGTAGAGTAGAATTGTTATTAAAATATGCACACAGGCTCTGATTGTTTTAACAAAATAGAGTAGAATTGTTATTAAAATATGCACACAGGCTCTGATTGTTTTAACAAATAGCCTACCATTTTTTGTTTCCCTCAAATTTATTCAGGAGACAAGCAAACAGCATTTTAATTACATTATTTAAAACAATGGTAAGAATGTGTCACGTTACACTTCCAGACATAACCCAGATACACTGACTGTTACATCCTAAGGCCTTTAAAACATCTCTTAATCTAACTAAAATATAAATGCAAGAGCAACACATTCAGCTATGACAGTCCTACAGTACCTTCACAACTACTGCATCTACAAATGAAGATAATCCAAGAATAAAGAGGCTGGACATTGCATCAGTCAACAGGGACATCTGGCTATCCACTATGAGACAGAAAGTGCTTCCTTAATCCAAAGGGGACAGGAGACCTGGGCAGCATTGAAGTGATTACTTAACAAGAGGCAGTGATGATCCTAATCCTCCTCTTACAGTGGGATTAGGAGGCAAGGTGTAGCACTGCTGGTGCGGAAAGTACAAGGGACCTTTACCACTGGCATTAGTGCAGAACAAGTGGCCTGCATAAACAGCTCCCTAAAAGAGCAAGGCAACCTTTAAAATTAAATCTAGATCTCAAAACCAGTTCCACTGTTGACTGTCATTCTTCTTTTCATTAATTAATGAGTGACCTGGGAGACCAGGTGGGTTCAATTAATTATCAGGAAAACTAGCAGGCAGCAGATCCCCAGGCTTGGATTAAAATTCCAATGGCATTTGGAGAGCTCATATGGGAGATTTTCTGTTGATGTATTCCATAGTCCAGGGTGAAGAAAATTCAGGATTTCCAGAATTTAAAGTTTAAAATTAAAACAGTCTACCTCAGACCCAGTTGTTAGGCATTGTGAAATACAGAAAGATGCATCTTTTTTCCTGAAATTTACTGAAAGGTTATTGGCATCCCAGGATGCCAGTAGTTTAGAGTTGAGCCTCAGTCAATGTTAATGCAATTGAATAGTGTACAGTATTCACAGCTTTTTAGAATGTTGTACTCAGCAATATTTACTCTGCCCCAATAAAGGGCTTTTAAGGTCAATTTCTTATCCAAAATGGAATTCTAATGACATTTCTTAAGTCTCATAATACATAAGGCCCCACAGCTGTCAAAGCGCTGAATAAAAATAAAAAACCTGAGGCTACCTGCCCGCAAAGGAATGAGCAGTAGAACCGTATGTGGACACGCAACAAAAATCCTGCTGATAAATTATTCATTTGTGTAGCTTCCGGGGTTCCACATGAGTGGTCGCATAGCAGCTTCAGCCCTCGTCCAAACAAGAAGCACCGGGGAAGCAAATCACCAGAGGAATAAAGGACATCCACAGGGAGAAGAGTATGGAACGCACTACTGATTCAGCACAACTCTGACCAGAGGACGGACGGACACATACACCTCCAGTTACTACAGGGCATCTCTAATGCATACTTGGTTGCTAACACAGCTCACGATCTTTAACTGCAGAACAAACACCAAAGACAGACTCAGATGGGAAATGCAAACTCTTCTGTCCAAACAAATCAAACACTAACAGAGCATACTTTCGGACTACAACCCGAACCCATCGGTACAGTCCCAGACGACCGTACAAACATGGCACACACATTCCAGACGACGACTCATATGGGGTTAACCTAAGATCAGTACTCAGACTATGTTCATGTCTCAGTGCATGTTTGTAGACATTATGTAGTGCTGTGTGCAAATACATGGCCCGGTCACTAGACACCTCAACTCCAAACCTGCCTACTGGCAAACAGAGGCTCCCTACTCTGGACACGAGGCTACTCCAAGGAAACAGGAGAATGGTGAACTCACGCCTCAACAGAAAATGTATATTAAATGTACCATGATGAAATATATTTTTAGGAATACACCACACTAGGTCAAAAGCCAAGCCAACAGAGGTTAGACATTTAATCGAAAACACCTGCAGAATTGGCTTAACATTCCGTAAAAGCCACTGAGATACAAAAAAACCCACTCCTTTAAAGCTCTAAAGTATTCAAAACACAAATACATCTGTGACCATTGAACATGATAGGAATGCAAGAGAAAACTTTAGGATTTCATTCAAATGGCATTGAAAAACAAACAGGCACTGACTTGGAGAATGAATGCTGTGTGAAAAACAAGAGTTTAGTCACAGTTTTGATAAAAGTCTAATGGCATAAAGCCGTACTGTTGCATTAAAAAGCTTCCCTAATCCCTGGCCCTGACAACCCCCGATAAGTGTGCTTTTTCAAAAGCTTACATCCAAATTAAAATCCAAGCTTGTCACACCCTTGAGTCATTGATTTCTCTGATGGCCATACAACTTAGCTTACCTAATTGACCTCCCCACGCTGCTCTGACCCAAAGAAAGAGTAGAGCAAGACAAACAAAAACAAAGACGCCTTGAAAACAAGTGCTGTCGTTGTCTGAACTTTCTGGGGACGTAAACATTTAAACCTAAAAAATTTAAACCTGCCAAGTAACTAACAAACGCAAGCCTCTGGTTTCCCAGCATCGTGCTCTTCTCAGAGCTTTCAAGCCTCTTTGATGTAGAGGATGTGGTTGGCTACGCACCACCAACCAGGATGCAGGATGAAAATACTGTACAGCAAGTGCAAAAAAAGTATCATGGCCTCCTGCCTCACAACAGATGACAAACCACCAAAACCCTTGTCACAGAGCAGAACACACAGCTTGTGGGAAACAGTGCTCTTTCAGTCTGTGGGCCACCTCTGACTCACTCATAAGAAATGCAACCTCAGTTGACTTGACTGATCTCAATGAAGGGAAATATCTTCATTCCAAATAAGTTCCCATGTTGGCATATAGCTTACAATAGTATTGGCAATAACTGGTAAAAGGCCAGGCCAGAGTCATGAAACTTTGCATGCAAAGGTTTCACAGCGTTTTCGTCATGCTTATCGCCCGTCCCATATGTATAGCAGATTAAGCTTGCGGAGCTTTAAAATCATTTAAAATGCCTGTTTTGAATCCCTTCTCATTTAATTTCCAGGGGGTGGGAGAGCAAGCGACGTAGAGTGGGAGTTTGTTCGTTGAGTCCAACAGTACCACCAGCTGCACTTTGTCCTACATTCTCCGCAAACAACCATGCCCCCCTTCCCTTATCTGAAAAAGAAGCCCGGAAGGAATGAATAAATGAATAAACAGTGGAGAAGACCAGAAAAAAACTGCAAAGTTAAAAACTGCTGTGATAACAGCAATAATTCAATATTTCTCCCCATCGTACTTGGCATAAAATAAACTCTCCAGTCAGATCAGATGCCCCTCTATGTGTTGACTTGGCCAGTGAGCCGTGAAGTGTCATGGAATCCGGCAAATGAGGGGTCGCTAAAGTGTCTGAGCAGCCATTGTTGCCAGCGTCCAGGGTGGGGGGGGGGTGACTGAAGGCGGTGGGACTCGCAGTCTGGACAAGGGTTTGGGGGCAGGGGGCATATGGAAGGCTGCAGTGTCAACAAGGAGCAGGCGGCTTGCTGAAGAACCCAGAGCAAACTCTCACACAGAAGGGCCCCTTTAATGCCTTGGGCAGTAGAGCCTTTACACCCACAAAGGGGAACCCATAAAGCCAATGAGGGGGCACAAGCCACCAGATTCTCCACCACCACTTCAACAAAGTTCTTTGTCTTGGGGCCAGACTCCTCTCTCCCCAGCACAACGACATTCTTTAACAACAATGCTTTTTTAAGCAATCCCCCCGCCCCATTTGCCCTTTTGCAAATTACTATTTGAAAGTCAATACAGATGAGAGAAGTGTTTGTTTTCCCTCCCATGGTGGTAAGGTGTACTGAGGAAAAAATAGACAAGCTGCCATTCCATTGAAGTACCGGCCTAAGGTATTGTTAAACTGCTCCTGGGACAATAAAATCTGCCCTTACTGCCATAAAACCGCCCCCTGGTGCTCTGGCACCCTGAGGAAAGACAGCCAGACAATAATAGGAAGCTCGTTTGCTCTAGGCCCCAGTTCCCCCCAGTTCATGGCCCCAGTGTCCAGGCCAGAAGTAGGCCATCGTTTCTGCCCACTGCTCATAGTTGATGAGATGTATTTGTCAGGTGCTTCAAAAGCTGGGGCAGGGGGTCCCGAAGTCATTAAGGAAGGGAGACAAATCCCCTCCCTCACTGCACACACCCAGACATAGTAGGGGCAGGAACAGGTTAAAAAGGAAGCAACAACCAGAACCTATTCACACAGAGCATAAACCCAGTACTAAGGGGCTGGTTAGGGCAGTCTAACAGTAGAAGCTTCCCAGGAGACAACAAATTGATATTATATTACGGGAAGTGTCTTGTGGAATAACCTTTACAACAGGAACCCACAGGCTACCCAGAAAGAGTAGTTGTGAAGGCATTCTTAAAGTGGTCTAAATCTAATTCCTAACAATTACAGTTAACAAATACACAGAAATACAAGCATAAATAGTCTGCCTTTCAGAGTGTACCCTGTGTACGATATATAATTTGCATTACACAAAACAAAATTAGCATCAAGAGGTGGTGAAAGAGTTGGTGAAAGAATATATGACCACAGAAGAATGGAGAGATTTATATAGTCAAACGGCCTGCGAGGAAGGGAATAGGAGGCGCCTGCTCTGCGCCAGCATGACCGGGCCACATAGAAGAGAAAGCAGAGATGTACAATCCACTGAACAAGACAGGTGTCAGAACACAAAAAACACTCTGCATTCAATAATGTAGACGCCAAGTCTTCCTACCGCCTCAGATATAAATGTAATTGGCAAACAATCACATCTGTCTCATTCTTTTCTACATCGAACCAGTTACCTGTCTCACTCAATTTACTTTACCGGAAACCAACTTGCTGTCATCTCTTGCTTTCTTAGTACCTAAACGGCTAAACTGAGCTTTTAGCTTGTTAACTTACCCATTTAACTCATCACTACAACATAGACAGAGAGACAGGGAGGGAGAGAAATGTGCTTTTACCACTGAAAACTTATCACTTATTAATTCATGACTCTCAAGCTTTCTTCGACAGTCTGTGGCTGAAAAGACTTCCTATCCTGCTCGGTTTTATTTCGTCCTTTCAATTACTGCTGCGTACTTGTCTCCATTTTTATTTTTTGGAAATGGTGAGCTCCTTACGGAGGAAATTATCCACAGGGGGTGGCCCCAGCACAATTCTAATGCCCGGATCGATTTTTATTCTGGGAGAAACACACCCGATTAATCAATCCCTCTCCAGCACCAGCCAAGTGGAGGTGGTCAGGCTCAGACTGAGCCAATAAAGCCTGGCCTCATCCAGCCCCATCCCCTCTGTGGCTACAGGGGTCGAGGGGCCACATTGTCGTGGTAATCCCAGCGGTGCATGTGGGTCCCTTAGCAGGGAATTGCCTTCGCAATGTACAGCGAGGCCATGTCACGCAGGCACGCACGCCCACACTGAAAAAGGTAAGACCAACCACATAGAACACGTGTAGCCATGACAACCGGGATTAGCCTCCAAATAGGGATCAATGAGCCCTTCTCAATCAAAAAAGAGACACCAATGCAAAACCTTGTCTGCTCGTCTCAGCTAGCTCACTCTCAAGAATCTGACATGACAAGACAAAGCACTCAGCGTGAGGTGTGAATAACTACAACAGTCATTACACGCATTAAAAAAGGTGCATAAACACAGCAAATGGGGGGGGTTGGACAGATAGATTGACAGATAAGAAAAACAACCGGGCTGGAAAATAATCAAACAGCGCTAATTAAGGCAAACTTGAATTCCCCGCTTATTGCCAACAGATCATTAGCATATTTCGGTGTGATTAGGGCCTAGTGCTATATTTACATGAGGGGAGGACAGTGAAAAATTCAGAATTTGTTCTTCCGACAAGAAAAACAAACGCCGGCGGCCTGGGTCATGTGGCGCCGCCCGGAGTATCAGGCCCCGGGGCCCGCAGCGCCTTACCTACGTTAACAACCAGGGACACATTCCTCCTCATTTTATTCTGCATTCATAACGCATTCATAACGCCATTTAAATGTGAGAAGACAGGGACACGGTCTCCGCATGGCCGGTTTTGCGAGTCAATCGGTGGTACCGTGTCAACAAAACGCCAAGCTCCGTAAAAGGAAATGGAAACATGGCAGCGAGCCATCTTTCACCGCGAATCACATCAGTGCTTCCATATCGTTCCGATATGAGGGAAAGTGCGGCCAGGGCTTGCGTCGCCCAAACCCCCTGCCAACCCATCTCGCTATCAAGTGGATTTACTTGAGTGGGAAAATTCCTGCTGATGACACAGTTGTGAAAATGAAAATGCACCACCCCTCCTATCCATCTCTCAGCCAGATATTGCAGCCTTAGGCTTCATACAGGGGGGGGGTGATGACTGACAAATAACACTGGCTAACTTGTTGCACTCCAACAGACTGTCTCACACACACACACACACACACACACACACACACACACACAGACACACACAGACACACAACGGAGTGGAGTCCATGGAGTGACCTTGAGTGGCAGTCTGCTAGTGAAGTGGCTAAAGTATTAAGTCAATACCTTCTGACAGACCTGTTTAACTATTAAATGGGCAGATCATGATCCAGCTGTCTGTAGTGAAAGTCATGAGGAAGAAATGAGCAAAAATGTTTGAGGACGTCGACGAAAACTCACATTAGAGGGGAGATGAGGTGGCAAGTTGGGACAGACTTAATAGCTTATGATCGAGTACTCTGATATAGGCGCAAGCTGTGTAGATAGCAGATAGGATTGTGATGAACCACAAAGTCTTTTGAAGGCCTTTTACATTCAGCCACTCATTGGGTAAAGTATTGATAAGGGGTCTGTTATGGAGCCTTGCCGCAGATAGATTTGGAACCAGTCATTCTGAAGAGAAGTGACTGCAAATCTCAGCAAACCCATTCCTTTTGTGTGTGTGTGTGTGTGTGTCCTTTTCGGACAGCATGTGCATCTGTGTACGTGTAAACCTCTGTCTTGGGCAACCAGACACTCGGCCTGTGCGTGAACGTGTGTTTAACAGTCTTCCAATATCCACTGTTCCTGCCACATTCCTCTTAGACACTGAAAGGTCATAGGCCAAGAGGGGGAAAAAAGGGCAAGAGAAGACTGCATGTTGACACAGATTCATAGTTCTGGCCTGTGGAAAGAGGCGAGTCAGGATATATAACATTTAATGGACATTTGAGCGTGCTGAGGCTAACAACAGCACCCACGCGAAGAATAGTTGCTGCTTTGGCAAACGCTAATGGCAATCCAAATAAACAGTAGTGTTAATAGGCTACATTTTCATATGTGACTCCATAGGGAAATTGATCCCGATTTTAACGTGACTCCATAGGGAAATCCTGTTACCATCCAAAAGCCGATGGGCAGCAAAATGTGTCTGTGTATGCATCAGTGTTCACCTTGCCACAGTTCTATCATTACCTGCCAACAGCTGTTCCAGAGTGCGCGCATGCGTGCGTGCGCACGAGCATTCCTGCAGTCCCACCGATGCGGTGCTGACCGTGAGAGATTATTTGGCTGTGAAGGCAGAGTAGTGCAGCACACACCGGGTCGAGCAAAGTCGCGTCAGTGTTAACCTGAGCGGAGGAGAGGTGAGTGGTCTAGGGAGGGACGCCCGGGGTGCGTTCAATCAGGCCGTTCCGCAGCAAAACGTTGCATGAAATAAAAACAAAACTGGAAAAGACATAACCGGCTGTCGAAAAGAAACACTTCTTTTGTTGCAAAAGGTTCCGTTTTGCGACAGAATCGGTGAATGCGCCGGTGGAATTTAGATAATGATGACATTTCTCCGGGTGAGACAAGCCGAAGGCATCTCTCTGGGAACGGAATAGATCTTTGAGAGAGATACCGGGTCGAGAGATGATGGACAAGCACTTACTTGTAGGATGCTTTTTACAGCATATTTTTTCCAATTTGCGCTGTGTCATAGGGCAGTGTTCCGGAAAAGTTCAGCAAACTAGGCCTATATATCTCATTCTGTCCCAAATGGCACCAAATTCCTTATTACGTGAATCACTTCTGGTTAAGGTCCATAGTGAACTTCATGGCAATAGGGAGTTATTTGGGATGCAATAATATTCCGGGCCCCTCACCCTCCCAGTTTCACAAGTGCCTGGAAATATTTAGTCCTAAATAGCAGCGGGAGCCACTCACTCTCCTGAACTTATAATACACACATATCATTAAGAGTCAAGTATGAGGGGGTTGAGTCATCACGTCAGGGTTTACAGAGGATTTATAGTTTATAGAGGCATATTCAGTCAGAAGTAGGCAACGTGGCCTAAAATAAATGTGTAACACTCTCTGAAAGGTCACTGTGGCAGTGTTCTTGAGCTCTTTGTAAAATTCCATGGCAGTTTCGTTCCATGGTTACAACGTTATGGCAGTCCTTTTAGGGACTATTGACAGGCACAATTATTTACTGTATGTTCACAATTTTACTGTATGCAAAAAACAGGCGGGGGTAATTGTAATTGACTTACCTTCAGGTAAGTGACTTGATGGTAGAGTAGGCTATATTAAATGTAAACTTACTGGGACCAAAGGTGATCACTTTCAGTATACCCAGTGGTGATATGCCCCCAAATAAACACATTAACCGCTTTCACACTCCCTTTAATCTGTCAAAACGTTTCACTCACTTGTCGTATTCTGCGTTGTCCTTGTCGCAGCGAGCGTCCTTATGTTTCTGCCAATCCTTGCCGTGTTTGCATGTGGTGAGGAGCACCACATCCTCCTGGTTATGGACATGATATAAGGCATTCCTCGTATCTGACCCAATACCTGTAAGATATCGTTTCCCCTTGAACACAAGCATGTATTTCCTGAAAGGTGGAATGGAGTTGTATTTTAAAAAGCCCCTCTCCCCTCCGGTCCTAGGGTGTTCCTTGGAGAACAGCGGGATGGACACGTCAAAGTTGGGCCTGAAGTTCTCAGTACTGATGCTGGCCTTGGCCAACATGGCCTGCCCTATGTCGAAACCTAAGTCTTCCGTGTAGTCTGGCCATGTCCCAGAGTACAAGTTAAATATCAAGTGGTTTCTGCCGTTGTTCCAGAGAGGAAGATTCTGGACCTTGGTTTTGAGATTGTGCACATATTGCGGAGAGAGCTGGTCCCGATCCAGGGTATCCAAGCTCAGGACGAACAGGCAAGCTTGTCCCGGGTCAGAGGTATAGAACCTTGACCCCTCAATAGTCGATAAAATATTCTGGTAACTTTCAGAGATTTTCTCCCCCTTCTGCTGGGGGTACACATACACTTTGAAATCGTTTTTTTTACATCTAGAGAAATCAAAGCACGAATCCATGCGACATCGTTTGCCTTTGTAAACACTTGTATTAACGTCCCTCTTCTGCCTCGGCGATATGTGAATGTTGTATTCCTCAGTGTCCGGTTGATCCCAGGGCAGGAATTGGTGTAAAGGATCAGAGAAATGTGGCCACGGTTGGTCGGAACGATATCCATGCCGGCTACGGTCATGCCGGTTCCTGCCCGACGCTGGAAGTTGTGCCCCTCCAAAGTAGAACAGTAGAACTAGACATGCACCGGCGGAGAGCAGGATTAAATATCGTTTTTTGGCCTGCATGTGTCCTACGAATAGGGGAAAGTTGTTTACAAATAAATCTGAAGTGGCCCAAAGTTAGGCTCTCACCACCTCCAACTACACCACTCCGCCATCTTCCAGCCAGCAAGGATTTTAAACTCGCGTCTTCCCCCTTCTTCGTATTCCGTTCCCCAATCCAACGATTGACCCAGCGCATGTGGGCGATTTTAAATGTGTTGTCTCTCGCTCTCTCTTCTAAACAGTTTTACCATTTTAAAATCTAATGTCTGTGGGCAACCAAATCTCCGCCGACCAAGTAAAAACAATCAGATACTCTCTCTCTCCCTCATCCAGGGAGTCTGTATTGAAATGTAAAACTGCACCCGGTCAGAGGTGTCAAAAAGCTTTTTCCAAACTCTTTCCCTGTAAAGTAGCGGCAGGGGTTCATTAGTTTCCCTGCCTCCGCCAACACAGAAAAGGAATCCCACGGTACGTAAAGTCGTTAACACGCTGGCTGGGGTTTAAAGCCGTCGGTGTGGCGGCGTATAGATCCAGATGTCTCTGAGTACAATTCGCCAGGTTCCTTGCGCTTTCTCAGCGATATTTCACTCCAATGTTCCATGAACGGACGCGTCGTGGAACCAGAACACTTCATCCGTGCAACTGTAGCCTCACGAATCCCTGCATGTCTCTTATGTTTTAATCTCCCGACAGACCCTCATACACGCAAAAATAAAATAATCTCACAGGAGCATAGGGCCTAATACAACTGAAGAAACTGACGCAACGTCCTCAAATACTACTTGCGGGTAGAATGTGACTTCGCAAATACATCTAAATTGTTACAAAGAAGGGATTTCTTGAACCTAGTGTCCAATTACCAAATGCTCAGTTGTTCCGATTGTTACTCAGTAACATTCCAATCCCGACACGATGGCAGCTGACGTGACATCCCATCAGTGTGAATTCGCTTTTCTCATTGGTCTATACTTGAGACCGGAAAAGGCGGTGCTTCAAATGCACCCATTCACAACCGGAGCCCTTTCAACCGAGGACGTGAAGTCCAAGGAAAATACCGAAAAATATCTAATATCTGTTCGTAAAATATGCATTGTAATATTTTTTAAGATAAAATTTAAATTATTCTTTTCTGTCAAGCCTTTCTTGAAATGCTTTGATGTTATTTCTCTAGTGCACGTAAACTGTGAGGACATTAAATCAGTGTTGCTCTGTAGTGTGCAAGCCAATTTCCATAGGTATGTGACCTATGTTAACATTTACACAGCGGCATTAGTGGTTCACGTTGGATACAAGTGCTAATAGGCTTTTCAGGCATGAGTGTGTCACTAGGTTATCAAATTGAAATTCAAGCAAAACATTTTTTTGTAAGAATTCTCAATTTAATTGTAAAGGTTTAGAGACAAAATTGTTGTATTTTACAAAAATCACAATGAAGTGTACTTTATGACTATTGAGACAGATTAATAGCACCATCTCGTTTTTGAGGTGCCCCAACATGTTTCATAAGCCTGTATAATTCACACAGCTGCCATTTTGTGGCACTACATTCAGGCTTCGTGAAGAGGCCATCCTCGTTTTTTATCGGCCAATTAGTTTAGAGAGTGGGGAGGGTAATTAGAGGTGCCCAACCAGAGGGCCCAGCTGGGAGCTGTGCCAGCATCCTGGGGTTAGCAAGTCTCACTATTGGCCTTTTCACACTATTGTTTAGTGTCTGACCTGAACCCTATTGTACCTGCTCTGATCTTTTATTTTCTTATTTCCCTAACCCTTTCAGGCCATCCCCATCACCATAATATGCTGGTTCAGATATTTACTATTCTTATGGTCCGTTTCAGCTTAGTTCCAGCAACTACGGAAGTGTGGATGTGTACCCTTGCCAGCGCAGTACAGCCGAGCTAAGCTCAGCGGTGCTCGGCTAAGTAGCGTGAAAAGGATCTTAGTATTGTCAGGCCCCAGCCAAAAGGGCCCCTTTTTATAAGTAATTGCAACCCTTGTTTAGATAGGTGCTTCTCAGACACAGGAGATGACAGTACCGTTCCTGGTAATCGTTCGCTGGCGGAGGTATTCTGTTTCAGTTAATCACCAATTAATTGCTGTTATCATTTATATATAATTAGACCCGCTTTTCCTGCACGGTTTTACATGAGCTGAACGAACCAACTCCAGAGAAGGCATTAGGTTGGCTGAGAAAAGCTGGATTACCTTAAGGATTGCTATTGTTCCCCGGTATAGAGATAAGCTGTGTGTGAAGCAACACTTCCTCCTCCGCTTCAGCAGGCAACCGTGATAAAGGCTGTGGTAAATTCGGGCGGTGGTAAACAAATACCCACGGCTGGGAAGGTTATCCCAGGGTTCAGGGAGTTCTAGGCCGACGAAAGACAAAACAGCCTTTGAGAGTCATCTTGCCGCTGCAGATCGGGCACAGATAACTCCCCTTAGGAGGATGTAACGAGCTGGAGTGTTCCTGGAGGCTGGAAAAACACCTAGGCCTAGTTAAAGTGTGTGTGTGTGTGTGTGTGTGTTTGTGCGTGGAGGGAAGCATGGAGCGTGCGTTTGTGTGTGTGACAGCACCGAGTCTGTTTGTATATGGCACCACAGAGGAGTAGAAATCACACACATAACAGAGCTGTGTAACCCAACCGCACAGCCCCAACACACCCTTATGGGAAACCAAAACACAACAGGCTCAGGATTTGTTATGCGCTGACAATAAAGGGTCTGCAAACCTAACAGAGGTCACATTGTACAAACTGAGAGCAAGAGAGGCTGTTAAAAACACAGAAGTAAGTTATATTGATGTCACTCCTGTTCATAGTCTCCTAGGGAGTTTTCTACAGTACACAACTATTATTGACACTGTTCTTGATATTTATTCAAATATTCACTCTGCATCTACAACAAGTTATTATTATTTCTCGAGTACGATAAACACAAATTCTGTGAGGTGAAAAGTTGGAAAGAGAAATAGAAATATAATTAAATAGCATCACAATCATTTAAATATTGAGGGATCAAAGACCCAATGCAAATAATATTGAAAGTAGACTTCCCCAGAGACAAAAGAACATCTCACTACATCGACTTAAAGGCCAGCAGTATCAAAGTCTTGCAGGACACTAGAGTAGTACAGGAACAATGTGACTAATGTTGCTATGACTACTGAGTGGGAGTTAGTGTGGTCTTGGAAGTTATTTTACTCACTTTCACACAATAGCTCCAGGCGAATGGTTCCTAGCCTTTTCAAGTGCTGCTCCGAGCTTGGTGTGTGGGATGCTATATAGCGATCTTCCATCCTATATTTATTTATTTAAAATGACCTTTAGAATGCAGAAGCAATGATTGCTTTAGGCAAAGTGAAGGTTTAAATGTTCTGGGATGTGGGAGGACGGGCAGCCATCGTTTGCAGAGCTGAAAACTGAATTTTTATCCGGAATTCTATGGGGACACCAAGGCAGCAAATGAACCGCAGCAGGTTAGATGTGGTGATAGGCTTTTGTCCTCATTAAAAGTCTCTACCACTGTCTTCTGCCCCCCTCATTTGTATTCTGCTGCAATTTATCTGAGATTTTGATTTGGGATTTGGGTGATATTCTTACAGTTTCACATCAAAATGTCTGTAAAAAGTACTTTACATATGGCGTTGTTTAAAACTCCATGATTAAAGAAAAATTCTCTGTGGCGGCTGAATGGCTATAGCAAAGCCAAAACAACAGAAACTCAAAAAGCTTGGAGATCCTTAGATGATGAAGAGTGTCAAATAACAGCATAATGTAGTACCACATTAAATATGGCAATCACACCAGTAACTGCAGAACCAGAACAAAACAACTGTCAGTATCATTACAAATCTCTATTTATTATCATTCTGAGTAACAGCTCTGATTTCAGCACTTTAAATTGTGCTACTGCTGCAGAAGTGGATGGGTATGACAACAGTGCAATGATGATTTGTGTGCATTCAAAGCTAAGTAGCTAATTCCCATTAGGAATTCCCACTGCACGCTAATCCACTTAATGTACAGGATATCCATACAAACCACACTCATATATAATAATAAATGGACCTCTTAATCCCTGTGATATAGGGAGTAAATCATTTTGAACAGAGATCATGTTTACATACTATTCATAGTAAAAGCCGATGATGCACAAGCATACGTGCCCGCACACACTCTCACGCACGCGCACTGTATTATACTGTCCACATACACTCCCTCTCTCTCTTTGAGAGGATGCAGAGGCAAAGCCCTCAATTGCAGTATGAATATTAATGTATTAACTCCACTGCCAAAGATCAGACAGAACTGGCTTTCCTCGCCCCTTTGAACTCCCTCCTGCCTCCTGCCTCATCCTCCATTTCCCTCTTCCAATCTGCTTGGATGGGAGCAGAGAGCTCACTATGCAATCCTCACCAGTATTGCTTGCTGGAGAAATTCTCAGAATGTTCTGAGGAAAATGTACCTCCCTCCCTCACACTTTTTGTTTTGCCCATATTAATTACTCCTAATTTTGGATTTCCAGTCTCATCTCAAGTTATTGGCATTCTTGACAAAGAGGAGCAAAAAGTTTGTATGAAATAAACAACACGAGGAAATGAGCAATACCATATACTTACTTTTCAACATGTGAAATATATTCTATTTCATTGCTGATTCAAAGGGAATCAACCAAAATAAAAACATTCTGAAATTATATTTTTATTTCAGAAAAACGTGTACATCACTCCTCCATACATAACATTTCAAGATCCTTGAGATCCTTCTGTATGATGTTGTGGACTGCCCTATTCATTTCAAATTTCAAGTTTTCAATGGAACTCAAGACTGGATGGCCATTGCAAAACATTGATTTTATGGTCAATAAATGTGTGGATTTTTATGTGCTTGAGGTCAGTGTCTTGCTTCCGTTTCATCATCCTGGCAGAGGCAACCAGGTTGCAAGAGGAAACAAAGCAACCACATAACATCAACGATGTACCACCATATTTTAGGTAGGTATATGCTTCCTTCCTGCATACACATCTTTCTTTGGACACAAACCCACCACTGGAGTGCATGTCTAAAGAGTCCATTTTATATTGCACCAGACCATAGCACCCAATTCAAATCCAAATGCTAAAGGCATTGAACAAACTTCAGGCGCTAACACTTTTTGGTTGGTTGGAATAAAGGCCCCTTTTGAAAGGCAATGGAATTGGCACCTAATGGTAGATTTGGAGACTGACCCCAAGATGAAACCAAGTCCTGTAACTCTTGAACTGCGGCTCTTAGATTATTCTTTGCATCCTGAACCATCTTCCACACTGTGCATGGGGGAAAAGAAGTACTTGTGTCCTCCTCTAGTCGGGTTTATCACTTTCCCACACTTTTTCAAATCCTTAATTTGTGCTCTAGTGTTAAGTGGTATAATTCACGCAATAAAGCACAAGGTTGTGTAATGTCTAATAAAAAATTAATATGAGCTATTTTTAACTACATCGGGTTGCTGAGTGACTAGTTACAGTAAAATAGCTGTGGTATATTTACAACATAAACCAACCCCTGAGATGTATAATATTATACATTTTTTGCTGACTTAATCCGAAAAGTAAAAAAGTTGTGATGTTATACGCTTGGTGTAGTCTCATATACCAGTGGTCGGTTCTGAAACATACCAGTGTCTCGTTTTGTAGTACGATCATAGATTTACAGTGTGTTTGTGAAATATTCAGACCCCTTAATTTTCCCCATATTTTGTCATATTAGACTTAATATATAGTTTTACATATATATTTTATCAATAAAAACACAATAACCCATAATGACCAAATGAAAACACGTTTAGATATTTTTGCCAATTTATAAAAATTGAAAATCTGAAATATATTCAGACCATTTGTCATTACACTAAATTGAGCTCAGATCCATCCTGTGTCTTTTGATCATCCTTGAGATATCTCTAGAAATTGATTGAAGTCCATCCGTGGCAAATGCAACTGATTGGAAATTATTTAAAGGCACACACCGGTCTGTGAGATCTAACACTTCACAGTGCATGTCAGAGCAAAAACCAATATATAGTCCAATGAACTCTCCGTAGAATTCAGAGAATTGTGTTCAGGCATAAATCTGGGGATGCCTATAAAGAAATTGCCAAAACATTGAAAGTTCCCAAAAGCAAAGTAAATCCATAATTTTGAAATGGAAGAAGTTTGGAAACACCATGGCTCTCCCTGGAGCTTGCTGTCCAGCTAAAGTTAGTAACTGAGCAAGAGAGGTGCTCAGAGAGGTGACCAAGAACCCAATGGCCACTCTAACTGAGCTCCGGAGTTTCTCTGCAGAGAGGGGCGAACATCTCTGCAGCATGCAATCAATCAGGGCTTTATGGTAAAGTGGCAAGAAAGAAGCCATTCCTGAATAAAAGGCACATGACATCGTGCCTGAGAGACTCTGAGAGCATGAGGAAAAAGGTTCTGTGGTCTGATGAGACCAAAATCAAACTATTAGGTCTGTATGCCAAGTGCTACCACTTGGCTAATGTCATCAACACTCAGCTAATACCATCCCTACAGTGAAGCTTAGTGGTGGGAGCATCATGCTATGGGGATACTTCTCAAAGGCTCAAAGTTTTTTTTTATTTCCAATAAATTGGCGCAAATATCTAAAAACATGTTCCTGCTTTGACGCTATGGGGTATTGTGTATAGAAGGAAGGCCTATTTTATTTATTTAAAATAACACAAAATGTGTAGAAAGTGAAGGAGTCTGAATACTTTGCGAAGGCCTTCTACAATAAAGGAAGCAAGCAAGCAAGTTTATTTATATAGCACAATTCATACATAAGCGATTAAATATGCTTCACAAATAAAAATAGAACAATAAAAATAGAAAAATACATTAGAATAAAAACAAACACTAGAATAAAAACATTAGGCAATAGGCAATTCAATGTACTTGACACAGAATAAAAATATAGAAATACAATAAAAACGAAATTGAATAAAAACCTATACTAATCTGGTAGATTCCGTAGTAGATTCTGTGAAGAAGCTATGTAACTATAAAAGCTGTAAGGCTAATAGTGTGGTTAAAATTAAGCGCTCAGTAACATGCATGTGAAAAGAGAAGTGTTTTTAACCTGGATTTAAAAATGGATACGTTTGGGGCATGTCTAAAATCTTCTGGTATTTTATTCCAGTTGTATGCAACAGAACTGCTAAATGCAGCTTCGATATCTTTAGTTTGGACTCTGAGCTCTACTACCTGACCTGAGTTCATGGATCTTAGAGCCCGACTCGGTTTATAATTCATAAACATATCAGAAATGTATTTGGGACCTAAACCATTCAGTGATTAATTGAATAAAGGCACATTCATTGGCTATCAGAACACCAAGATAACGCACGTGGTCCCTGGTTTTTGAAAGCTACTGAAATCATATACTATATACAACCCCATTTCCTAAAAAGTTGGGACACTGTAATGCAAAAACAGAATGCAATGATGTGCAAATCATTTATCCCTATATTTAATTGAAAATTGTACAAAGACAACATATCAAATGTTGAAACCGAGAAATGTTATTGTTTTTGGAAAAATACAGTGAGGGAAAAAATATTTGATCCCCTGCTGATTTTGTACGTTTGCACACTGAAATCCTACATCAATCACGAATGGGAATACATTTCACTTTCACAATTGCAGTAATTGGTCTCCACAGTTCACCTCCTCACTAATCAGGTCTCCTCAGTTCACGCTTACAGAGTATTGATAAAAGAAGAGGGGATGCAACACAGTGGTAAACATGCCCGTCCCAACATTTTTGATAGGTCTTGCTGGCATCAAATTCAAAATGGGTATGTACAGTGAGGGAAAAAATGATTTGATCCCCTGCTGATTTTGTACGTTTGCCCACTGACAAAGAAATGATCAGACTATAATTGTAATGGTAGGTTTATTTGAACAGTGAGAGACAGAATAACAACAAAAAAATCCAGAAAAACGCATGTCAAAAATGTTATAAATTGATTTGCATTTTAATGAGTGAAATAAGTATTTGATCCCCTCTCAATCAGGAAGATTTCTGGCTCCCAGGTGTCTTTTATATAGGTAACGAGCTGAGATTAGGAGCACATTCTTAAAGGGATTGCTCCTAATCTCAGTTTGTTACCTGTATAAAAGACACCTGCCCACAGAAGCAATCAATCAATCAGATTCCAAACTCTCCACCATGGCCAAGACCAAAGAGCTGTCCAAGGATGTCAGGGACAAGATTGTAGACCTACACAAGGCTGGAATGGGCTACAAGAAGATTGCCAAGCAGCTTGGTGTGAAGGTGACAACAGTTCGTGCGATTATTCGCAAATGGAAGAAACACAAAAGAACTGTCAATCTCCCTTGGTCTGGGGCTCCATGCAAGATCTCACTTCGTGGAGTTGCAATGATCATGAGAACAGTGAGGAATCAGCCCAGAACTACACGGCAGGATCTTGTCAATGATCTCAAGGCAGCTGCGACCATAGTCACCAAGAAAACAATTGGTAACACACCAATCGGTAACACACCATGAAAATATGCCCGCAAGGTCCCCCTGCTCAAGAAAGCACATGTACAGGCCCGTCTGAAGTTTGCCATTGAACATCTGAATGATTCAGAGGAGAACTGGGTGAAAGTGTTGTGGTCAGATGAGACCAAAATCAAGCTCTTTGGCATCAACTCAACTCGCCATGTTTAGAGGAGGAGGAATGCTGCCTATGACCCTAAGAACACTATCCCCACCGTCAAACATGGAGGTGGAAACATGCTTTGGGGGTGTTTTTCTGCTAAGGGGACAGGACAACTTCACCGCATCAAAGGGATGATGGACGGGGCCATGTACCGTCAAATCTTGGGTGAAAACCTCCTTCCCTCAGTCAGGGCATTGAAAATGGGTCGTGGATGGGTATTCCAGCATGACAATGACCCAAAACACAAGGCCAAGGCAACAAAGGAGTGGCTCAAGAAGAAGCACATTAAGGTCCTGGATTGGCCTAGCCAGTCTCCAGACCTTAATCCCATAGAAAATCTGTGGAGGGAGCTGAAGGTTCGAGTTGCCAAACGTCAGCCTCAAAACCTTAATGGCTTGGAGAAGATCTGCAAAGTGGGACAAAATCCCTCCTGAGATGTGTGCAAACCTGGTGGCCAACTACAAGAAACATCTGACCTCTGTGATTGCCAACAAGGGTTTTGCCACCAAGTACTAAGTCATGTTTTGCAGAGGGGTCGAATAGTTATTTCACTCATTAAAATGCAAATCAATTTATAACATTTTTGACATGCGTTTTTCTGGATTTTTTTGTTGTTATTCTGTCTCTCACTGTTCAAATAAACCTACCATTAAAATTATAGTCTGATCATTTCTTTGTCAGTGGGCAAATGTACAAAATCAGCAGGGGATCAAATAATTTTTTCCCTCACTATACAGGTGCTGGTCATTTAATTAGAATATCATCAAAAAGTTGATTTATTTCAGTAATTCCATTCAAAAAGTGAAACTTGTATAATGTATACATTCATTCCACACAGACTGATATATTTCAAGTGTTTATTTCTTTTAATTTTGATGATTATAACTGACAACTAATGAAAACCCCAAATCAGTATCTCAGAAAATT
>JACXGI010002910.1:0-27752 GCA_016801175.1 Esox masquinongy
AACCAAGCTGGAATCTCAATGCCCTCAGCCGAGGCCTCCGGGCAGTGGTTAGGCCCCACATTGACCAACCCACGCTGCTGACCCGCTACACGATCACACTCCACTGTCGCTTCTCATGCTGACTCTGGGATAAGTATCGGGGGATCGATACTTATCCCAGACCAAAGTTCTGTTGCTGCTACCTTATTCAGTCAACAGAACATCTCATGACGTATGGTGTCCGGCCAGAGGTCTTTGAGAATTCTTTTGGAGGGTGCAGGCGTGTTGCAATAATCTTTTACTTTGTTTACATTTTAGTCACCTCTATTGTCCTATAACATTTTTGTGGTATTTTGACCACAGGCGACAAAAATCCATCAACAGTGCGGGTTACCAGTTTCAGAACATACGTAGCTGATGGAACCATTTATCATTGTTGCTGGCATGGCATCAAGACGGTTCAGTATATAGCCCTCACCCAGTCAGCTATGTTCCTCGTGTACTGGGTGGGTACGTTCTGCATCCGACTGCTGTTTTAAGAGACTGTTTTTTTAAGGCCAATTGGCTGCCAGGCTGGTTGTTAATGGCGTGGAAGTATTTATTTGTGAACGAGGTGGGATAAGAACATACGGTGTTCCAGAATGCTACTCCACTGGGCCGACAGAGCCATAATTATGCCTTTCCTGCTCTGTTGAACCTGATCCTAGCGCCTGGAGCACCACACTTCCTTTTGTCCAGCGTTCTCTCCTTCCCTCTCTCCTTCCCTCCCTCCTAATACCAGGCCAGGTCTGTGCAGAAAAACACAAAGACCCACTTTTCCTCTCCTCTGACTTTTTTTCGCTGAGCAAAGACAGGGCTCGTTGAGAGGAACAAGTGATGGAAGTAAGATTAAATCGGTGAATATCCCCTGTAAATGTCCTTAGTCTTTTATAATGTCTTTGATCGTTTATCGTACTTCTCGGGAACAATGATTTCATCGTACTTAAACACCAGCAGCATATGCTTGACACTGACAAAAAAAAAGTATTGAAAGATGACCACCGGCAGTGTAATTTAACAGTGAAAAACCACACCAATATCTGGTTTGAGTTGCACAGACATAACAGGACCCTGTTTAGCTAATGGAAGCATAACACCTTCCTTCTCTGGAAGTGGGACTAAGACTAACACAGTGAACAAGGTTCTCCTGGTTAAAGCAGTCCAGTTGTCGGCAATCAGTGTTTGTTTTGACAGGGAATCCAAAATCCAAACTGACACTGTATGGAATTAGGGTCCTGTTTCCTGTGAAAAATACGAACCTTGTATGGGGGGAAAAATGAAAGGGGTAGAACTAGCAAGAGAGAGAGAAAATGGTCGCCCCATAACTGCAGCAACAGGTTTGTACATAAAAATCAAATTGGTCCAATTGACCTTGCATGCTCTACCTGCAATTATCTAAAATTGTAAGCAGATGCCTAAAATCCTCATTTCATATTCTGGTGAACATCTGGCACAGCAGGCTGGAGTTAAAGTTTACATCTCCAGCGAGTCAACACGCTAAGGCGCTAGTGTCTGTGGGTCAGGCTCAGAGGAGAGAGCCCTGCAGGGCATAGTCCTCAGAGAAGTGTTCAAGTGGAGTGAGACAGAGAGAGAGAGAGAGAGAGAGAGAGAGAGAGAGAGAGAGAGACGCATGTGAGGACCATGGCGATACACCCTCCAGACCACATGAACAACACGCAGAGGTGTTAAAATGTCATGACAACAGAAGCTCCGAGGAGAGACCAATGTCTTCTCTAGGACGTAGCTCCTCAACGAAATCATGGCTCTAAGCGAACACGTCAAGTGGCATCTCTCTGTATGTGTTATGTGGACTGAACCTTTATTCGGGTCGTTAAAGGGCATGTCTAGCCTGGTCCATCAGTCTTGAAGAAGAGGGCGCCCCATCCCTGGCTGCCTTCAATAATGGACAAGGCCTCACTCCCATTGATCACCTTCAAGGGTGCTATTTGAAAATGATAATTTGTGTCGCTCTTTGAGGAAACAGGATTAGCTCAATTAATCATATTTACAGATTAGTTTTTCCCCCCCTTATCGATCATCACTTTTGCTGCCAGACGATCAATGCAAACTTGCTTATGCTAACCACGGAAAATCCAGTTGTGGAAATGAGCGTCGATGTCAGAAATAATCTTTTAATTTGGGATATTTTGATCTGGGGGATTGGATGGGGATTGGCATTGCAATAAATGGCTTTCAACAAAACGTCCACTAACAGGCCACTAATATCACTCTGCCTGATGGGCTGTGTTTGACAAAGTTATATTATTGGACAGTTACCCCCGATCAATTGCTTTTGCCATTGTCTAAAAGTCAACGTCATTTTCTGAAAGTTTCTAACCTTATATTCATCAGGATGGCAGCTTGGGTGTTCACTAATGGGTTGGTCTTTAATTGTGAACGTCACAACAGCCATCCCTTGAGACAGGGACCCCTAGGCAGAACTCAGGAACACCTAGGCCCAAATCTTCCTATCCAGAGCTAACTGCAGTTTTTAAACCAAAGGGCTTCATACCCAGGGCTAACCAAAGGGCTTCATACCCAGGGCTAACCACAGGGCTTCATACCCAGGGCTAACCACAGGGCTTCATACCCAGGGCTAACCACAGGGCTTCATACCCAGGGCTAACCACAGGGCTTCATACCCAGGGCTAAACATAGGGCTTCATACCCAGGGCTAAACATAGGGCTTCATACACAGGGCTAACCATAGGGCTTCATACCCAGGGCTAACCATAAGGCTTCATACCCAGGGCTAACCATAGGGCTTCATACCCAGGGCTACGCAAAGGGCTTCATACCCAGGACTAAACATAGGGCTTCATGCCCAGGGCTAACCATAGGGCTTCATACTCAGGGCTAAACATAGGGCTTCATACCCAGGGCTAACCACAGGGCTTCATACCCAGGGCTAACCATAGGGCTCAAAGGTTCACAACCAGGGTTAACTGTAGGGTCCCCTTTTCAGCTGTACGCTCTCTGTCCGTTACCCTCCCTCACACTGCAAATCAGTGAGTGACTGGACCTCTATGCTAATCCAGGACTGGGAGTAAAATACACTGTCTTTGACTATGTATTGGTCTGGTGGGGTGGGGGGGGGGTTTGAGGGATCTTACTATTCCTCCCCACTTGTCACACAGATGACTTAGCTGGTGGCCATTTATCCTCTGACCCCTTGGCCCTGGGTAAGTGACCCCTATGGCTCAGCTGCCCCTCCCCCCCAGACAAAGCCCTGGGAGCCTATCTCTGGTCTGACTAGCCACAGAAAGGTCTGGCCGGACTTAAAAGGCCCCTGCTTAAAAGAGGTGGTCCCCTCTTTCATCCCCAGACGTGCTACTTTGTAATGTCTTTGTCGTGGGCTTGCTGTAATTATGAGCTGGACAATGGGCCTGTCCTGGTTGGTCTGTTGTGGAGATGAAATGGATGCTGCTGCTGCAGAGCTGGTCTCTCTCTTTCTGTCTCTCTGTCTTAATCTCGCGCTCTGCCTCTCCTCTCCCTACTTGAATGTATTGCGCACCCAGGTTTGGCAGCAGTCGCCCGGGCAACTGTTTGCCCGAGGTCTTAAGTCTTCGGTTCTCTCTGGTTACAGGGTCTCCGTGTTGTTTTGGATCCGACAGGTTAACGTGTACATGGGGAGAGGGGAGGTGTGTGTGCGTGCGTGCGTGCGTGCGTGCGTGCGTGCGTGCGTGCGTGCGTGCGTGCAGTGCAGGTGAGGAGGGAGTCCCTGCACATGTGGCCGCTGCTGTTCCCAATCAGGACCGTGCTGCTGATTTAAGGAGACCAACCTGGAGCAACACAGCTGTTTTGTGCTAAGGGCCTGTGCTCTGGGGGGAGCGCCATACTGCTGGGCCGCTGCCAGTAACCCAGATAGATGGAGGGAGGGAGGGAGGCAGGGCAATCCGTCCTGCTTAAAGACATGCAAGAATTTCTTTCATATTTCAAATGCATGTATTTTTTTTTTTGTCTGTGTTGCATGTTTGCTGGCTCATTGGGGTCTTGCGTTCTTATTGTGGCAGCACTAGCTTGGTTTGCCAATGTGTCTTATGCAATCCTCAGTGGAAGACCTTCAATAGATCAACATGTATTCTCAGAAATGATTTCTGTGTATTTTTCTTGGAGTTTTCTTTTTTACACTACCATCCAAATGGTCTACATAATTAGTTATTTCACACCAGTGTAGGAGATTTCTCATCCAAAACAGTGTAAATAAACTGTCTCCACAGTTTCTCTCAACTGTTCTGCTCTGTTAAGGGAGAGGGGACTTTTCTTGTCCAATTGTTTCACAGGTGAAAGCCACACCATTGTGGCAGTCTAACTGGTAATTGTGGGCCTTTTCTTTCACTCTTCGTGGAGGTTATTGAGAATTTTTCTAATGCATTTTGGCTTTTCCCTGAGCCAATGGCGACCTGTGTGGCGGTTTGTGGATGTGCTTTCAAAATGAGATGAACTTTCCAGAAGAATCTAATAGCCCCCCCCAGCTTTATAGCCCTGGATTGGGCTGAACTAGCCCTTACAAAAGAACTGGCTCTTCACTGGAGCACATCCACACTCACATGCACACACATGAACAAGCACGCGAATACACACGTGTATACCCGCATATCTACATTTTCTCTCTCTCGTGCGCGCACTCACACACACACACTCACTCACTCACAAAAACACTCCTAGCCCCCACCTCTTTCTTTATTGACAACCTCTCATTGTGCATATAAGAGCATTACCATGTTTAGGAGTGAGATGTTTTGTGTGATCTGTTGCTAATCTCATATTTGCATTGCTGAAATTAATTTGATGCTGCTTTGCATGCTAAGCTGGCCCAGGGATAGAAGGGGGAACTGATTTAAGATACGACAAAGCCCCTGAAAAAGAGACATTTCAGGGGGTAATACACCCTCCACCCAGGAAAGGCACATTTCGGTTCCCAGCTTTGGGACAATGCAGCTTTTCTTTTTGGCTGGGCTCTCTAAATTGACTCTATAGTGGAGACTGGAGCAGTCTGGGACTCGCTGCTGAGCTAAAAGAAACACACTGGAGCAGTCTGGGACTCGCTGCTGAGATGGAAGAAACACACTGGAGTAGTCTGGGACTCACTGCTGAGATGGAAGAAACACACTGGAGCAGTCTGGGACTCGCTGCTGAGATGGAAGAAACACACTGGAGCAGTCTGAGACTCACTGCTGAGATGGAAGAAACGCACTGGAGCAGTCTGGGACTCACTGCTGAGATGGAAGAAACACACTGGAGCAGTCTGGGACTCACTGCTGTACTTAAAGAAACACACTGGATCAGTCTGGGACTCACTGCTGAACTAAAAGAAACACACTGGATCAGTCTGGGACTCGCTGCTGAACTAAAAGAAACACAATGGAGCAGTCTGGGACTCGCTGCTGAACTAAAAGAAACACACTGGAGTAGTCTGGGTCTCACTGCTGAGATGGAAGAAACACACTGGAGCAGTCTGGGACTCGCTGCTGAGATGGAAGAAACCCACTGGAGCAGTCTGGGACTCACTGCTGAGATGGAAGAAACACACTGGAGCAGTTTGGAATTCCCTTTATTCTGTCTGTCAGTCTCACTCTTGCTCCAAATTCTACTATTAACCACAGTAACCCAAATTTGACATTTCTATTTTTTAAATGGCTCTTCTAGGACATTCTAATAAGGATGCTGGCATTTATTTAAACCATATGAATCTCTTATTTATTTTTTGTGAGGGGGCTATTTAGAAGGGTGACGGATACACCTCAGCTGTTGTGAAACTACTGTAAAATCACCCTAACCAACTTATAAAGTGCCATTTTCATTCTTTTGCTTTCCTTCCAACATCATGCACTTTTAGATCCAGTTGTACATCTCCTAATTCACCCACTTCCCACTCCGTCTCAGACCATTACCTTCCTTTTCGGCAGTAAACAGTGTTCATACACACACACACACACACACACACACACGCACGTGGCCCAACCCTTCAGCTGTGATGTCCCAGCCCCCACTTATCAGTGGACAGCGCTACCCTGGCAGCCCGGTGAGAAGGTCAGCGCTGGTCTTCCTAGCCTTGTTACAGCGCTGATGTTCTTATTAAAAGCTAATTTCTGGGGCTGAAGGACTCCAGAGAGCCAGCTGGGCCCCCCGTACAACTCCCCTCATGCCTTGATTGGCGACGGGGCGGCCGTCGTCACGGAGCGCGGCGCAGGGTTCTCCGGTGGTCCTGCCAAACAGCACCAGTGCTCAATTAGGGCCCCCGCGCGGTGCTCTGAGCCTGGCCACCTCCTAACTGGCCTCAGCCGCAGGGAGGTCATGCTCCTGCAAACAGGGCTCGCACATGGCTCTCACACAGTGGAGGTGCAGTGTTACAGGGAGCAGCCGGCAGTATACAGCATCTCATGCCTTTTCTCACCTAAGACCGCGTGTGAATGCTATTGTCTTATCACCGGTTCATGGCTAAGTGTTTCTCAACTGCATCCTAATTTTATAGAAGTTGCATGCTTCTTTTTTTTTTTTTATTCGTATTCATTCACTATGTTATTAATCCTGTTTTGGCGTAGAAGGTAGAGTGGAATTAATTAACATTAATATTCAAGATGTTTTAAACATTTTCTCCCCGTTTCATGAGCTTTTGAAGGTTTGAGTTTTTTGACACAGCAACCGCCCAGGCTTTTTGTTTTTGTTGGTTTTTCCTCAGTGAGCACGGGATGGCAGTTTCTTGGCTGTTGAACCATTACACCACGTCCAAATTAATTACTATCAGTGTAAGAGGACACATTCCTACCTCTGCACATCAGTATTTGGCTAATTTTGGATGTTAAATTTTCTCTCGTTTCTCCTTAAAGCTTCCAACTCTCTCCACCGTGCATCTGTCAGACATATTTAGATTGATCAAGAGATTTGCTGCTAATAATAAGGTTATGAAATGACTCCAAGACGTAAGGATCTCATCATTAGCTCCACACCCCAATCAGAGTCCCATTTGTATTCTGAGAGATTGACATTTTTTTTTTTACTTTTATTTTTTGTGTGTGTGTGTATGTATATATATATATATACACACACACACACGTGTGTGTATATGTGTATACACTGTTTATCAAAGGGATACTGCCAAAGGGATACTGCCACCATTGATGATTCAATCTAGAACCTACCATATGGCTGGATGATACTGGAGCTCATCTAAATATAGGGACTTGTTTATTGTGCTTGGATCTACAAATATGCAGAATTATGAGAATGTGTATACACACATACATATATACACACACACACACACACACACTTACACACACACACATACATACATACATACATACATACATACATACATACATATATATATATACACACACACACACACACACACACACATTCTCATAATTCTGCATATTTGTAGATCCAAGCACAATTAACAAGTCCCTATATTTGGATGAGCTCCAGTATCATCCAGCCATATGGTAGGTTCTAGATTGAATCATCAATGGTGGCAGTATCCCTTTGGCAGTATCCCTTTGATAAACAGTGTCCCTAAACACGGCTATTTATATAGAAGGCTGTTTGGCCACAGAGTTTGGGAGGATTAACACAGGCACTGTGCTAATCTGATTCGCTGGCCTCTTTGCATTAGAAAAGCCCGCATTCCCCTTCTTTCTCATATGCCCTGCCAGATACACAGTCTTTGAGAAGGGGCCAGTAGATGGAGGGGTTCTTGTCTAAGCCCTAGGCCTGGGTCAATTCATTTTCTCTGGAGATGACAGCTTCAGATATTTTGCTTATTGACAAATGCTGTCTATTTTGACAATATGTTTGTGTGATTCTCAGCATGTTCATTGGCCATAGGGTCTTGAGTCTTTTTGTAGTTACTGTATAACAGTGTTGTGTATGGACTCCAAAGTCAATAGTTCTGCGTACAAAAAAAACAGCTTGCTGTCAATTAAGATATGAAACATTTGTATGAAAAGCATTAGTGGTTTGTGTTTTTCCACTGGGAAAAATTTGATTTCCGGCTTACAGCTTGGGTTTAGGATGAAACCTACAGCTGGGTCATGGTGTTAGAACTGGGGTTGCTTTTAGGTTTAGCACCATTAAAACCGTTAAGGCCTTAGCATGGTCACCACAGTTGGTTTATGTACAGGGTGGGTTTCTGAGACCGTGGATCCCTTTTCTTTGTGTTACACTCAGAGAGGAAGTCCTCCTTGTACAGTATACAGTCATATGAAAAGGATACAACGCCCCTACTTTAACAGATAACATGTGAATCATGTGCACTAAAAATGGTGCAAATAAGAAAATCATTGTAAAGTGACTTGGAAGGTTACAAGGTACTGATTTGGTGTTAACCATGCGAGTGTGTAGTAACACATTATGGCAAGATCAAAAGACCTATCTGAGGCCCTCAGAAGAAAGATTATATTTATGCCAGTGCATCTGGGAGGGGTTACAAAGCCAGTTCCAAGCAATTCAAAGTACATCATTCCACTGTCCGATGGATTATCTACAAATGGAGGCAATTCCAGACCACTGAAAATCTTCATAGAACAGGTCGCCCCACCAAATTCAGCCCAAGAGCTGACCGAAAGATGTTCATCGAAGTCTCTAAGAACTTCAGGGTAACGTCAAGGGATCACAGTCAAATCAAAGTTCATGAGTCAACTGTCAGAAAGAGATTGCACAAACTTGGCTTATGTGGGAGGTCAGGAAGGAAGAATGAATCTTATCGAAATGCTGTGGAGGGACTTGAAGCAAGCTGTACATGCAAGAAAGCCCTTGAACATGAAACAGTTAAAGCAGTGGACGTAAGTCCTCCCAGTCAATGTGAGAGACTGATAGACAGTTACAAGAAACAACTGCATTAAGTTATTTCAACCAAACGGGGCAACACTGTTTATTGAAGCTAGGGGTGTACTTATTTATGCTGCGCTACAGTATGAAATTGAATATGAATAAAACAGTACTGTTTTTGTGTTCAATTAGGGTTACGTTGTCAATGGCGTAGTGAAGATTACATGTTCATATGTCCCGATATGTGAGGACATTGTTCCAGGGGGTGTACTTGCTTTTTCACATGACTGTATATGCTGTCGATGTGTCCGTTGCCATCCCTGGTAGCTACAAGGTTTCAGGCCCCCAAAAGGATAGAAAAAAAAACGTGTGTGGTGAAAGATTGGTGCACAGTTAACACCTCCTCACTGAGTAGTTTATCTTTAACAGAGTGAGATTAATGCTGGGTGGTCATCCGGAGCGACACTAGTAGCCCAGGGCCTTCTACAGAGAAACATTAACTAACAGGCACCTGCAGCCACACTTTGAGAGAAAACATTTGAAAATGATTAACAAAGTCCTATTTTTTTATTCTCAATGGAAAGACAGTTACTTGTGTGTTTGTATTTTAGCCTTAATCACAAATGAAGTGGACCTATTTGAGTTGAATTAGACATCACACACGGTGGTGGACTTCATTGACTATGATTAATTAGCATTAGGGTCCTTGATTACCCTTTGTTATTGTGTGTGAGTGTAACGGGGTCAAGTGGACACATGTTTTCTTTGGGGGGGGGGTGAGTGGTATTATTTAACTAGAGCACCTGGGGATGGAATGATCAGCGGTTCAACTCCGGTCTACAGGGGCCAGGGGCACTGACTGTGTGTGTTTTTGTGTGTTTGGGAGGCGATAGGACCAGTTCACTCAGCCCTTCCCCCTCAGCTAGCTAATACTTTGTGAAATTATTTCTCATAGTGACACCAGCGATTAAATGCAGCGCTCAACTAGCTACTCAACTAAGTTTTTTCTGTGGGTCATTTACTGAGTTGTCATTGTGTGAATAATACAACATCATTATAAGTCGGTTATGTGAAAACGACACAGACTTTTTCTCACCGTTTCTTCTCCCCTTGTGTCGTCTCCAGGTTAATGCTCCAGCTGCCTCAAGAAATGGGTTTAGTGGCTGTAGCTGCTCAACAGACCCAGGGTAAAGGTCAGTTTCCACAACAGCGCTCCTTCTCTCTCTCTCCCTCTCTGTCTTTTCCTCTCTGTCTCTCCCTCTCCTCTCCGTCTATTCCTCTCTGTCTCTCCCTCTCTGTCTTTGTCTATCTTTCACTGTATGTTTGAATTCACTTGAGCTTCATCAGCTTGGTAAACATTTATTTGCATTCCCAAAGCAAGTGGATTTGTTTTCAGTAGACAAAAAAAAAGGTTAAAGAAGTGAATGTAAATCGCTCATCTCTATCAGCTGCAACTCTTCAATGTATTTACATTGGTTGCTTTTTGCACCTCGTCCCAATGAATAACCTATATGTAAATGGTCCCATCACCTGTCTTTGTGTGTGTTGTCTTTTTGGGTGTCAGGTCGTGGGGAGAACGCATGGCTGAGTCCTTTGGGCTGCGCTATGTTCAGTGTCCATGTACAGGTGGCTGTGAGCTCCAGACTTGGCCAGAGGATTGCCTTCCTGCAGCACTTGGCTGCTCTGGCTGTGGTGGAGGCTGTACGCACCCTGCCTGGTTACCAGGTAGACACTGCATACCGATGCCACCACGCTATCGCTAAGCGACCATCACCACCCCACCCCATCCATGTTACTCAGACTGTCATCCCTACTGTACGTTACCTAACACACAGCTGCATTAACACGTGCCAATGGGAGCTCTCCTCATCCTGAATGTAGGGCCCCAGGTTACACACATGTCCAGGCAAGTGTCCCCTTCTCGTGTTGTTTTTTTTCTGTGCGATGCATTTCCGTCTCCAAATGGATGGTGTGTTTAGCTCACTGATCAAAGCTTTCTGTGCTACAGATCTCCATTCTCCCCCCCTCTCATTAAGCATCTACTTTACATGGTGTGATGGCCCTTTTTTGCTGCCAGGTGTGTGCGTGTGAGAAAATATATGCACTGGAGTGTAGAGTTCTGTGATGAGAAACACTACATAGTTGTTCATGAGCTCTGGCCAGCCAGCCAACATGTAAAACAGGCCAAGGCCTGGCACAGGCATTGGTACTGGAAAATAACAGCTAAAGCTTTGCCAAAATATTGATGTCTCAATAATGAAGGCAAGAAGCCAAGTTTGGGTGGTTGTGACATTTTAGCCATGTCAAAGCCATTGTAGATGTGGGGCAGCAGCTGTAGGTAAATATGAACAGACAGACACGGTTGCTGCAGATGGGGCAGATATTAACCTTCAAAGACAAGAGTTCAGATAAACTGCTTGTGTTCACAGAAATGCAGCATTGCATTTAGAACCCGTGGAGACCTTTTATTTGCTCAATTTTGCAATTTCTTGTATAGATTAGTTTTACAGACAGGATGTGTTTTGATATGTGTTAGCTGCTATTAGATTTACCTTTTCTATGTATAGACTCACATTATCTCTTACAGCAGTTGTGAAAAGTAGGTACTGTATTGTAGACTTTGTAGTTGGTAGAGCATAGCGCTTGCAATGCCAGGGTTCTGGGTTCAATTCTCTCAGTGGCCAGGACAAGTATGAATGCCAAGGTTGTGGGTTCAATTCCCTCAGTGGCCAGGACAAGTATGAATGCCAAGGTTGTGGGTTCAATTCCCTCAGTGGCCAGGACAAGTATGAATGCCAAGGTTGTGGATTCAATTCCCACAGTGGTCAGGACAAGTATGAATGCCAGAGTTGTGGGTTCTATTCCCACAGTGGCCAGGACAAGTATGAATCCTAGGGTTGTGTGTTCAATTCCCACAGTGGCCAGGACAAGTATGAATGCCAGGGTTGTGGGTTCTATTCCCACAGTGGCCAGGACAAGTATGAATGCCAGGGTTGTGGGTTCAATTCCCTCAGTGGCCAGGACAAGTATGAATGCCAAGGTTGTGGGTTCAATTCCCTCAGTGGCCAGGACAAGTATGAATGCCAAGGTTGTGGATTCAATTCCCACAGTGGTCAGGACAAGTATGAATGCCAGAGTTGTGGGTTCTATTCCCACAGTGGCCAGGACAAGTATGGAAATGTAACTAAATTATGTAAATGTAAATGTTGTCCCTCTGTAACTATACTTAATGGTACTGTATTGTATTGTGCTGCTTTGTTTATCTCAAACTCCGTTTTGGTCTCTTTGTAGGACATCGACCTGAGAGTGAAGTGGCCTAATGACATTTACTACAGTAATCTGATGAAGCTTGGTGGAGTACTGGTGAAATCAACAGTCATGGGACCAACATTCCATCTCCTTATTGGTCAGAATCCTCTTTACAATGCAATGTAATGGATAATCTAATACATCCTTCAATCATAACTTGTGTGGCCAGGTGTCGTCCGGCGATCTAAGCCACTGCCTCCGGTTTGACTCCATCTTAGTCCTATTTCAGCAAAACCACTTTCCCATGTTTTCCACCACTTTACTGTGAAATGTATAAATCCTGGCCAAATTGCCTGACAGTATATTTTAGTTATAGCTGCTATTGAGGACATAATCTACTAACGTTAAGGAAAAGAAAACCGTAAAATGCCCTCAATGTTTCTCTTGGTGAAAAGTGTCTTCTCTGTGAATGTCTTTTTGAAACCGTCCTTTTCCAGGCTGTGGGTTCAATGTGAGCAACAGCAACCCCACCATCTGCATCAATGACCTGGTGATGCAACACAACCGGGAGCACGGCACCAACTTGGAGGCCCTGAGCTCAGCACAGCTCATAGGTCGCGCCCTGACTTTCCTGGAGGAGCTCGTATGTGCCTTCCAGGAGCGGGGCTCAGAGGCTGTCCTACCCCTCTACTACAAGAGATGGGTGCACAGGTAAACCATCTGCAACTACACCGCCTCCGGCTTGGTCCTATTCTTACTGTACGAAAAATGAAAAATGGTTGTTGGTACTGTGAGATAAAGGTAGACTCAGCGATATGACGTACATGCACAAAGAAACCTGCAAAGTGGGTCCATTTCTACAATTACAAAAAAGTAGCAGGGCCTGTCGGGAAAAATACAAAAAGTAGTTCTGGATTAGGGGTTTGATCTGCTTTCATTCTTGATTATAGTTTGCTCCTGTTGACATTAGTCGCTACTCCAGATCAAATGGTCACGAGCGCAAAAAAAGGCTGGTGCCCGTTGTGCCCCACATATTTACAGCACACCCTGTTATGTGTGATTGTTTGAAACGATGCCTCAAAGCATTGGTTACAGTTTTATCAAACATTATTTTCCATCTCTGTCATGTGAAACCGCTGGCAGGTGTGCGGTGCATTGGACGTTATCCTTCAGTTTAAATACATTCCCACGTGGAACAAACAATAATCTTTGGGCGCGCACCAATGATGGGCTTGTGATTTTCCTGTGTCATAGGAGGTTAAACCAACTAAACCAGATGAGGTTTACCAAATTATTCTGGAAGAATTTCAACTAACTCGCTCTGAGCATGCTATGACTTTAATTCACTAAGCATTGGTACTTAACAGTATTTATCTCTTCCAAATTGGCCATAAGTGTGAAGCAAACCTCGGGACATTCACCTATTCTGCATTTCAATGACGTGAGAGCAACGTCTTGTATCTCGCTCGTTCTACTATCTGCTGGGTTGCTAATGTCAATGTCATCTCGCTGAGCCAACTTTCAGCAGAGCAGCTATGCTATATGATAGCGCATTTGGCTACCTGTACAATCTGCAGCTACTGATCATGATGCTCTAGAGCAAATTAACTCCACAGACATCAGTGAACATCAGTCACTCTCCAGACACAACACGCTGGGGGTTATGTTTACACTGGCCTTTCCGTTCCCCCTGCCCTGTCTCAGTGGGGCCCAGGTGCGTCTGTGGAGCGAGGACGGCCCCCACGCAGACGTGGTGGGCATCGACGACAACGGCTTCCTGCAGGTACGCTCTGAGGAGCAGGGCGTGGTGTCGGTGCAGCCTGATGGCAACTCTTTCGACATGCTGAGGAACCTGGTGGTGGTCAAGCAACGCTGAGAACGCCTCAAGGACACCTGTGGAGTAGGCCCACCTGGATGGCCGAAGGGCATTTTAGCCAGTGGCATCAGGAAAGAATATTAACTACTCTGTATCTTCAGTTAGTGAGTTAATCTCACATAGATTATCTGATAGGTTAAAAAACTTCAAAATGTTTTCTTGTTTTCTGTTTGAATAACTAATTTGCAGATCTTTCAAGTACTTATCTGCTAATAGACATGCAAATGTTCTCATGTTTTACTTTGTAGATAGGTTTAAGACTATTGCGAGCCCAAGTCATCTGTCATTTCTTTTTGAATAACATCCTTTAGTGTTAAGGTAGTTGTTTTTAAAAGTAAGTCTAAAGGTGGACTGTTAAGCTTAATGGACTCCTAGTGGAATTACTTGTATTTAATATATTACACAATCAAATTTATAGTGGGCCGCTAATTGGTGTCTAAATTACAGACCTTTTTGAACAACTGAAAATTAGTTACTCACCAATCTCCATAGCATAGTTTAAATATTTACCAGTAATTTCATTCAAAGGTTGTGGAGTAAAAATGTCAACGCTGATGATTTCTTTTGTAGGGTCCCATGTGAAATATTCTGTTACAACAAAAGTGCTAGCTGTCGACAACATCGTTTTTTTTTTCCAGAGGTGTTGATGCGAGGGCTATTTACATGTTAAAACATCTTTAACTTGTCACTTGGAAACGTACCAAAACTGATTTGCGTAAAGACGTTGTGGTGCTATTGACACAGGAGGTCACACTTAGATGCAAATGCATTCACTGAGTACAAACACATTGTGATTGACTGCACGAAGGCTGGCTCATATCCCACATCCTGGAATGTTAAGCATCAGTGGCTACTGAGCTACGGATAAATCAAGCCTGTTGCACTGAGTTGTGTATTAACTTATGATAATACTCCATCCATTTAAGAACACAAGAACTTGGGACTAGAATGTTCTAGCTGCACAAAGTGTGGTTCTGAGTTATTAATAACAACATATTTCACATCCCAGATGTCAGAAGTGAGTTGTTCTTTCAAAATCCAACAATCTCACTTTAAGGCTACTTAAGAGTATACATTTTGTTTTGACTAATTATTTTTGAGGAGGGTATTTTTGCAGAAATGTCATTCTGGGCACAGCAAAGGTTGTATTTGTACAGAATGTTAATTATTTCAATAGAAAGGCAGAAAATTGTAATATTCATTTAATGTTAAATAAATTTATAGTGGCTGATACAGGTTGACTGGGATTCTCTCTCAGCTTTAAATGGACTCGTTGCTGCCTGTGAAATGACCAACCAGTGTGTTGAATGTGTGCCCGGACTACCCATAATGTACCTGTTGTGCATTTTACCTTTAGAAATATGGTCTCTACACTGTCAGTAGGCCAACTATCCTTGGGAGCAACAAGTCTTGGGATTGCTTTGTATCTACACATGTAAAAAATACATATATGATTTTGTGTGTGCGCAATTTGTTGCCTCTAACCAAAGTTACATTCCGAAAACACACATTTTGTTTTGAAGATATGATTAAAGTATATACATGACCAATAACTTAAATATAACGTAAGACTGCATTTAGAAAAGCAGTCTTATTCAGACTTTTTCACTTAAGAATTGGTGTTTTGCTGATCATCCGCTCTGAAAAGGATGAGATGTGAAAAGTTCTGATGTGATAGAACAAAATGCCTATTAGTGGGAACAAATATTGCGAGGACTTGCCTGTAAACGCAGCCTATGATAAATTGTTGCCCCGAGTGAACCTGACGGTCCCAGTTTGGGATCTGGCTCATGGACAAATGGGGACTACCCAAAGAGACAAATGGGGACTACCCAAAGAGACAAATGGGGACTACCCAAAGAGACAAATAGGGACTACCCAAAGAGACAAATGGGGACTACCCAAAGAGACACTTTGACCCTGTCAGATAGAACATTCTAGTCCCAAGATTTCGAACTGTAAGCTCATTCACATCTTTAATTTTATGTTAGGGGTTAGATTTAGATGGATGTTATTTTACTAATTCGGAAAGGCTTTTTTTAAGTTTCTGAGACTTTAATTGATACTCCATATTTAAGTTGCATATTTGTAACAATGAGGTGATCTGTATATTTTGATAAAACACCATTGATTTATCGAACAGCTATGTATGTGATAAAGAAATGCTAGTCGCAGTTTGGATTAAAGCTGTTTTGTAATTGTAATGTCAATTATATAACTTGTCATAAAAATTATAAGTACTGAAATAAATAGTTACTGCATTTAGACTGTGATTTATCATTTTCTCATTTGTAATACTGTGTAGATTGATTTTTTTCCCCATGGGTCTGAGGTGTAAGATGTAGACACATTCATTAATACTCCTAAAGCATTTTTGCTTTCTAGGTCTGTTTAAAAATAATGCTATTAGCAACAACACAGTCTCCCTTCTATAATAATAATACATGACATTTAGCAGATGCTTTTCTCCACAGGAACTAAGTCATATGCACATGTTTACTTATGGGTGGTCCTGGGAATTGAACCAACTAACCTGCTGTTAGCTCAAAAGACCACATCAAAGTATAATCTAAAAACAAGGACAACAAGAATAGAGGAAGTTAAGGTTCCTTTTCTCTGCTTTCCAATGGCCATGCCCCTTGAGCTATACTTAAGAGAATCTAGATTTGAGTTCATCTTCATCCAGCAGTGGCTATGAATGGGGAAGGGGGAAAGCGAATTCCCTCTTCTCGGTGGGGGAGTGATGAGGTGTATAAGAGCACCTGAGGTGCTTGGTTTATCCCAGTGGTCGTAAATGACACTTAATTTGTCTTCAGCACCTCAGGTTTTGAACTCATCTCTGGTAGATGAGGTGAAAATATGCAGGCAAGCTCCTCAAATGGAACACAATCCACACCTTACAGGCTCATTCACCCTGCTTGTATTTTAGGAGATATATCTATTATGGTTTCATCAAAGACAGTGTGTGAATATAGTACTGTATGTATTCAGTGGAAACATTAAAATACCTTGTTAACTGCCTGCTGGTTGTATAAATACTGTAATTTTTTGAGGAATCAAAAAATTAACTGATGTAAATAATTGGATGTAGCTTTTTAAAAAAATGTACAATAGAGATTTAGATCTTCACAATACTGTGCTAATGTAGCTGATGGTGCGTGTGAGCGTATACTACGCAGTATCTGCTTTAAAGACAATCCTGAGTTTCTAAAGTTCATTAAGCAAATAGCTTAGCTCTGGATCCATAAATGGCGCCTCCTCAATATCCTATTAAACAATTTCAGTGGCAGGTCTAGGGGGTCAAAGGGATCTATCCTCTTTAATATTGGCTGCTTAATACCACATGCAATCCAGTCTCTCCAGGGACACTGCAGAGCCCTTTGGTTCACCTTCAAATAACAGACCGTTTTAAAGGCTAGCTATAAAGATTGGAATCCTTGGCATCTTTATTTATGCCAGATCTGTATACTATAAGGTCTAGCAAACTGAATGATGAAATTATGTTTGAGAGCATGTCTGTTAAACCGTGATATATACATGTTGTATTATGTGTGCTGGTTAGATAGAGAATTGTTGACTGACTGATCACATCCCATAATGTAATAAAACCCAAACAAAGCAAGCGTATGGAGTGGACATACTGAATTTACATATACTCTGAAGGGTATCTGAAAACTAATGGTGTATTATTGTATTTGACTGAAATCCAGAAAGCACAAATGATACAATTAATTTTTTTAGTTTGCTTTAGAAATTGCTGGGCTATTTTTGCTGAAATACACAACACAAATACAAAAATATATTTTTTCATGGTAGTGCCTAAAGGTCAAGTTTTTATAGCTTCTGCCTACATTTTAGATAAAGGTGTGGTCTGTGATTTCTGGCCACTGGTCCTAAAAGTGGCGCTGTTGAGCCAAAATGGGTCACTGAAAATTGTGTATTATGTCATGTGCCAATTTGTGGTTTGTCATCCAAACCACTCACTTTTAAACTTGGAATTGGAAATGACTAACTTAGGTATAAGAGTAATTATATTTAGGTTATGCACACATAAACAACATCTTAAATATCCACCCAAAATGGGAGGTTTAAAACATTGTTTTGTTAATCGCTAAAGTCACAGACTGCAAATTTAAGATGTTAACATGGAGTGTATCCAGGAGTCCTTGGCTGTCATCAGATTGTGCAGATGTGGAACTCTGGATTTCTGACTGGGGCTTGTCCAAATCTCCCCCCGACTCTGTATCCTTGGGGGAACGTGGGGGGGAGAATGTAGATAGAAAAGACCACGTGGTTGGACAGCTACTTTCAGTAATTGTGAGAGTGCACTCCCCAATATACAGACATTTGGAGGACCCATGTGACCATGTTAATGGAATACAGGCAAGAGCACATAAAGGTTAAGATGACATCATAGGATATAAGAAACTTAAACTATAATATAAGTGTTCCCTATTCAGTAATTTAACATGTTTGATTTTACAGCCATGCCCAAACCTCTTGAGTGACCAGATGATTATCATGATTCATTCTGAAGAATAACAAAGAGCTGAAAATAGCAATGGACAACAACTGTTTGTTTGGATATTTCATTTGAATTGTTTATTCAAAATGAAAACAAACCACCTTGTTTTATTTCATTTTCCCCAATGCAGTTGCAATTTCTCCCATACATGTTTAGACCCTGGTTTTCTTCATAAATAAGCAAGCTGCTGTGTTGCACAATAATAAATATACACAGTACATTTCCAATCTCTGCCATGGGTAGATCAAATTCATGAATTCAAAAAAAGCTACTTTCTATACTTTTACATTCTATACTTTTGTGTTTGTAAATTTCCATGTTAACTATAAGGTAAGAAGGGACAGCATCTCTTATTTTTGTATATTTTATATTCTCCTTTATATATCGCTGTCACTTAACAAGAAGTGCATTGGAAACAGCTTGCAAATTGGATTGAAATAAAGCTACATTCAGTCAAAATGCAGCTTTTTACATTCTATCCAATATAGTTTCTTATTGTTCTGGTCTGTAGGACTGGAGCCTCTGAATTACAGCATTAGAGGTGTATATTTGTATCGGCAGTTTGTACCTCAAATGATGTACAGAATGGCTCAAAGGTGCTTGACATCTTATCAAAAGAAATGGCTTTGAGCTAGAATGTGACAATGCATTACATATGCAGTATGCAAAAATATAATATATTCAAGAACCTGAAATGACTGGCTGCTCCTTAGAGGAGTCTGACATTGGTTTGTCTGCGTAGAAATCATCTGAAGAACAGATATGGAGCCAGAACGATGTGGTGGTTTTAACCAGACTGGGTCTCCAGAAAGTGACTCGACTTATGTCTGACAATTACACAGACACTGGTACAGCTTCCGGTCATGGTCTGTATCTCTGACCAAAAAGGCTAAAGTTACAGGGTGTCGGTCTTTCCTTGACCTTCGACCCTGGGCTGTGTCACCTCTCATTGGTGATGATGACAGACGTGCCGATGTAATGAGGGATCTCCCTGTGGGTCTCAGGGGAGGAGCTGGAGGCCGGGCTCTGGCTCTTGTAGCCGTAAGAACCCATTTCGTTGCCGCGAAAACCATAACTGTCCGTCAAGTGGCTGATGGCAGTGTAGGGCGGGGCCTGGAAGGAGCCATGTTTGGCTAAAACGTGGTGCAGGTTCAAAGACACGTATGGAGTCTGAGCCGGCAGCCCGACTCCCATCCCAACGCCGACCCCCATCCACATCCTCCTCTCCTCCTCCCCCACTTCAGGCTCCAGCAGCTTGGGGGTCCCCCGCTCACCACTGCTGTCTGTGTGCTCTAGGGGGCCAGTGGCACTGTGGCTGTAGGGGGACTCCATCATGCATAGCCTTCTGCGCTGCTCTAGAACCATCTGCATTGGAAAGGACTGGCCCAGGCCGTGAAGGGACCGGGGCTGCTCACAGCTTGCCTTCCCCAGCACTGGGCCAGTTAGCAGGGGACAGGACAACGGCTTCTCCCCTCCTATGCAACCACCACCCTCTGAGGCCTTGAGGAGGTGGTCTCTGCTGAACTGCAGTTTGCTGTGCTCTATTGTGGCCTGTGGCTGGGAGTGCAGTTGGCCCTCTGTGTTCTTGGTCTGACTAAGAGTGTGATGCTCATGTGGCTCTTCCTTGAACCTGCTGTTAGGGCGCGGGGCTGAACAGCTGGAGAAGGTGTCATGGAAGGGCTCCCTGGGTGGGTACCTCTTGCTTGCTGCGCTGCCCGCTGTAAAAAAAATTAAAAGTTACATTTAAACTCACTGACAACTCTATGATGTTTAGAATGATATTGGTTGAACAATAGATTAGCAGGGAAGAGAGCAATGTGGCAAAATCTGTCTTTCCCTGCAGTCAGCCAGGCCCTGTGTTTTCCCAGGTTAAGCATTACAATCATCTAACCAGATGTATCCTTAATCACAAGGCACCATTTCAATAGTGTTTCCTAAACAAGCATGAATGACAGAACATTTGCTAAGTGCATTGTTACTCCACATGTCGATGCTGATGAGATAAACAGCGCTCCTCTCACACCAGTTTTCACCTTTCAAATCGCATCTTATTTGAATTATTCCCCAATATGACCACTTATTGCTGCAAATAGGTTTCTGAGGCAGCTTATTGTTACCGCCCACAATAATGAACACATTCACAGATTGGGTACATCACTGAAATACATTGAGGCAAATAATTTGACAAGCCTAGGGGCAAAATATTTAATTGATAACTTTGTTCTGAAGTTATCAGTGGCCACAATCCAAGGGACGTCTGTGAATAAAGTGAAAAGACAGAAAGACAAAAAAAGCAACTAACGATGCACTTTGCTCATTTTAAAAACCATGTTAACTCCAACTGTTTAAGCTACAAATGAATAAGTTACATATTCCAAAAGTAGTGACTCTCGGTAACACAATTATCTTGGTGGTTTTTGGTTTCAGTGCTCCACAGGAACTCATTTAGTGATTCTCAAAGTTTCTTTCAAAGTTCTTTCTTGTTTTTCAAAGACGATTGTCACGCCCTAATGGTTGAAACTACAAATAAGTACATTAGTTAGACTAAGTGGTTTCTGGATCACGACTATTTTCACAGTTTTACAGTAACATGCACACAAGCTTTACAATCTAACTGCAGAGCTCAAAAATATTAAGGGAACACAATCATCACAGTATAACACCAAATCAATTAAACCTCTGGGATATCAATCTGTCCAGTTAGGAAACATAAGTGATTGTGAATATCAATGTCATCTGTTTTGGTGCAAATGAAAGTGACAACAGGTGCACTGGAGAGGTAACAGCAAGACAACCCACAAAAAAGGGAATGGTTTTGCAGGCGGTGGCCACAGACAATTGTTCTCTCCTAATCCTTCCTGACTGATTCTTCTCAAGTTTTGCATTTTGCTTGTGCCCTTGTCACTACTGGTAGCATGAGGCGGTACCTGCAGCCCATTCAGGTTGTACAGGTAGTTCAGCACCTCCAGGATGGCACATCCATACATGCCGTTGCAAGAAGGTTTGCTGCGCCTCCCAGTACAGTCTGAAGAGCATGGAAGAGATACCAGAAGACGGGCCATTACACGAGGAGAGCTGGACAGGGCCGTAGAAGGGCATCAACCCAGCAGCAGGGTCCGGTATCTGCTCCTTTGTGCGAGGAGGAACAGGAGGAGCACTGCCAGAGCCCTACAAAATGACCTCCAGTGGGATACTGGTGTGTATTTTTCTGACCAAACTGTCAGAAACAGATTCCATGAGGGTGGCAGGAGGGCCCGACGTTCTCTAGTGGGACCTGTGCTCACAGCCCAGCACTGTGCAGTTTGATTGGCATTCACCAGAGAAGACCAGAATTGGCAGGTCCGCCATTGGCGCCCCGTTCTCTTCACAGATGAGAGCAGGTTCACACTGAGCACGTGACAGAGGTGAAGGAGTCTGGAGATGATGTGGTGAACGTTATGCTACCCGCAATATCATCCAGCATGACGGTGGTGCTGTGGGCCCTGGGTTCCTCCTGGTGCAGGACAAAGCCCAGCCTCATGTGGCCAGAGTGTGTAGGCAGTTCCTGGATAACGAAGGCATTGATGCCATTGCCTGGCCCTCACGTTCCCCAGACCTAAATCCAATTGAGAACCTCTGGGATGTTATGTATCAGTGTATCTGACGCCACCAAATAACCCCACAGACTGTCCTGGAGCTCACTGATGACCTGATCCAGGTCGGGGAGGAGATCCCCAGGACACCATCCACCGTCCCATCAGGAGCATGTCCAGACGTTGTTGGGAGTTCATACAGGCACGTGAGGGCCATACACACTACTGAGTCACATTATGAGTTGCCGTGATGAAATTCACGCAAGTTGGAACAGCCAGTGATTTCAGTTGTTTACTTTGGTTTTGAGTTTGAATCCAGCCCTCAATCGGTTTGCGATTTTGGTTTCCATTGACCGTTGTTACTTCATTTTGTTCTCAACAAATTACACAATGTACATCGAGACCAGATGTGTGATTTAAGTGTTCCTGTATTTTTTTTGAGCAGTGTACATGTAGGCTTGTTTATGTGAAAATGGCTTATTTGCATATGGAGGACCACAAATGTCAGAAAAAAACTCACAGATTTAGTAAATGCACTTTAAAACAACCATTTTGTGTTGACAAACGTGCCAATGTAATGAGGGATATCTCTGTGGGTCTGAGGGGAAGGATATCTCTGTGGGGAGGGATATCTCTGTGGGTCTGTGGGGAGGGATATCTCTGTGGGTCTGTGGGGAAGGATATCTCTGTGGGTCTAAGTGGAGGGATATCTCTGAGGGGAAGGATATCTCTGTGGGTCTGTGGGGAGGGATATCTCTGTGGGTCTGTGGGGTGGAGCTGGAGGCTCATGTCAAACATGTTACATATGTGTTTTTCAATATGTTTCTAAGCACCATTAGCACTGAGTCTAACAAAAGACAAATTTCACAGTACTTTCTAAACATTGACACCCAAAAAATGCATATACTTTTTGCTAAATTGCTATTTAAGGGCAAGGACCAGTGGTAAAGGGTGTTTTTAGAAGCTTTCCAAGCTACATCCATCATTTCCTGGCTATCATTTTTTTGAAAATGTGGTAATGCTAGTGGAAACAGATTGTTTCAGCTGTGAATTCAAAAGCATGGAGAACAAACTTTGCCTTTCTCAGCACTGACTTGAATCGCCGTTCAAACCAAAGCCATACCTGAATACACCGCTGTGCTGGCGGTGGTGATAGCACACGATGCAGCGAAGGGCCTCAGGGTGTGGCCGGAGATATTACTGTGGTGGGTTTTGGCGTTGGCACAGTTCCAGCCCCCCTCGCCCCCTCGACCTTGCAAGGAGCCGAGCAACTGCCGGGCTGCCTGGCCAGGAGAAGATGGGGTGGGTGAGGCCGAGGAGGAATGCTGGGTGGGTCGCAACCTCCTCTGGGACTCTGTGTGCGGTAGGTGTCCATAGGGGTAGCGGAAGGAGATGCCATAGGGGGAGTTGCTACTACACAGGATCTCTCCGGCCTCAGGGCCTCCAGACAGGCCAGAGCTCTGCTCCTGGCAAGGGGTCAGTGGGTATGGGGGGCTCTCCTTCCAGCCCCCTCCCTGGGGGGAGCAGTCCAGCTTGTCAGGGTGGTAGGTGCTGTTTGTCTGGCAGTGGTGACAATAAACAGTAAGTCACGGTGGGTTACATGAACTGTAGGACTGACATGTCAATGTCAACTTTATTTATGTAGCACATTTAAAACAACCATGGTTGCCCAAAGTGCTGAACAGGATGACAGGGTGTGGGGCAGTCGTCTTTAGTACCTGGGGGTAGGGGGCTGTCTTGAGTTTGTTCTTGATCTTCACTGCTTTGGTTTTGAGTTGTTTGCGGGGGTCCTGAGAGGAGGCCAGACCGCTCTTGTAGGCCAGGCTGGGTTTGGCTGCTCGACTTTGCTCCTGAGACAACTGCATGTCTTTATACTCCACCTCTCTGTGGAGAGATATATACACACAGCATAGATCCACTTAGATTAGCAACACACACATTTTAAGTTATTCTATCATTGTGCCCCAGAAATATGACTAACCCTAATCTTAAAACACCTAACCCTAACACCAAACCCTAAGCCGTAAATAACCTTTTTTTTCCTCATGGGGAGACCTTCACAAGGTCATTGTAGGGATTTTTGGTCCTAACAAGTAATAAAAGAAAGGAAACACACAACCTTCCAAATAAGCCTGTGTTTTAAACCCTTCCTTTTGCCCCAAAATTTCCAAGACTATTGAATAGTAGCATTTTAGGGATTGATTCACCTATCACAGTCCCGTTCAGGTCAAAGGTGAAAAGGAAATGTGTTGACTCACGTGAGAACATAGTTGACACTGACAATGCAGTGGGGTCTGGAGGAGCGGCTGTTGTGGACGATGGTGGCATAGCTCTGCACCCACACCCAGCCCCCGTGCTTTGACAACATACGGTAATACTTAGTGGTGACCTGTCCTTTCACCAGTACTGTTGGCAAACAAAGGAGCAGGTGGAGGAAGAGGCAGACAGGAGGAATGGAAAGAAAGAACAACATAGTGGTCAGAGAGATGACAGACTGGGGTTGACTGGGGATGAATAAAAGATTGACAGTCAGAAAGAGAAGGACACAGCTACATAGGAGAAAGCAGACAGAATGCTTAGGAGAGCGCCAGCAAAAGGCTGAGTTCCTTTAAAAAAAAATTATGAATGCATTAACAGGTGTAACTCATGAATACTGTATCATTTTTCTTCTTTTCTTGAACATTCTGTGAGAAACTCCACAATTGCCACTTATAGTAAGTCTAACGCTCTGAAGGAAATGGTGAGCTGTTAAATAGTAAGTGCCTCAATGTGGCCAAAGACGGGGAATGACTCACAGAGGTGGTGAGCAAAGCGTAAATGGAATACATCACAACCGTGCACATGGTGGTACAGCGTCTTCTCGATCAGGTCCTGGGGCTCGTATCCAGTTAACTCAGCCACCCTAAAAACCAAAGGTCAGGGGTGAAATTTAAATTATGATGCTCAAAGCCTTTGTCAAATCATGTGTTTTGTTTGTCAATTATCTTGTACTCCCTATTTATATTTCATTTAGCATGTTTCCTTTCACACCTGGAGTCCAGGAAGATGAGCTTGAGGTCCAGGCTGGCCCTGAACATGAACATGTTGCTATGTAACTTGATCTCGGTGATCCCACTGGGGGGCAGAGAGTGACCCACCGCCACCAGGCCCACGATCTGATAACACGAGTCATACAGCGCCACGTCCATCACGTACTGACGGATCTTCAGATAGCCACTGCAGTGGATAACCTGGGAAGAACAAGAGGGTGGCTTTACACAGTAACACGGCGACGTGTCCCGAATGTGCTTTCGTTTCCACATGTAGCTGGATATGAGAGATGGTTTGAGATACAACATTGTTTGTAATTCAGAATACTGTCAGTAACCCTGTCAAAGCAAGAACAGGCTCAATCTTCAGACTGTACCCGACTTAGTGGCTCTTCCAACCCTTCCTCCAGCACTACTCTCCACACCAACCTCCATACCACAGCCACGTGCCTAGATGCTAATGACACTATTTATCTTCCTCAGTTCCTATTTACCTATGCCTGCACAGGCCTTGTCTGGCCATTTAGTAGCGCTCACCCAGTTCACACAGATGATTTATTCTACTACTTAACATAAACGGCTTGTTTATTGCCAAATTAAATTTACAGCAGATCTCCATTGCAATCTGCCGGGTGATTTACATTATATGGGAAGAGGGAAAGTGAGGGCAGAAGTTAAGAATATAGTTGTTCCATCCAAAAAGAAAAGTAATAGAGGTTCCTAAATGGTTCTTCCTCACCTGTTGTGCTTCTCCTTCCTAAGAATGGACTTTCAATATAAAGTTTCTTGATGTGACAATGTGTCTGGATCCCTGTGTTGGTATTAATATGAAATCTCCACAGTCGGACACATTTTCTTTAAATATCTATTTAGGACTAAATTATCTATTTGTATTTACCCTGATTAATTATTTTTAGGATACTTAACTAGAAAATGTAACATACATTTTTGTAAACTATTCCAATCCTCTACTAGTATATATTTTACTCAAATGTATGTTACAGTAATATAGTGTCATATAGGACAACCAAACCAGGTAGTATTTCTGAATGCCGATAACAGGTGAATACATTTTTTTTTATGTTGGATTCCCCCACTTTGGCTAAATTCCAATAGGAATTTCATATCACTTTGCAAGCAGTATGTTACTTGCAGTGACTGATGTGGGCTGTAAACTATACATTTTGGGACATTGTATAATGAAGTGTCTTAATTACATTTTGATGAAATATACATTTAGCATCATCAGTGAGGGACTGACATTTAATTAAAGCCCCAACCATGATTTTGTATCTAGCAAACGCAGTTAATGCAGGGATACTGGAAAATCTAAAATGAATTTGACAGTAAACCTGGAAAATATAGGACTGAGAAAATAAGTACACGTTGTTTGATTTTATATAAATTCATACATTGCCCTCCTAATTATTTGGATAGCAAAGCATACGGACAGTAAAGCATGGAAGTAAGGAAGAATGTGCAACAGAAATTAAGAGATGGGACTTCAAATGCTTCATTTCAATATAGTCCTACCTTATATCCTCCACATGTCAGTCCTGCATTACGCTTGGCTAACACACACTTCATTCTCAAGAAAAATGAGCGCTCCATTTCATATTCTGTAACACACACACACACGCACGCACGCACGCACGCACGCACACAGACAGACAGACAGACAGACAGACAGACAGACAGACAGACAGACAGACAGACAGACAGACAGACAGACAGACAGAAAGAGAACAAATTATAGAGAGTGACAGAGGAAAGTTACTTTAAGTGCATATACACAACAAAAGCCACTAGTCACACACACCCTGGTTAAATAAAGCAGCAGATGTGGTTGTGGTTAACCTGTGTGTGTGTGTGAAGGGGTCTTATTAAACTCCCCAAGACGACGGTACTCCACAGCATGTCAAGTGTTGTTATCACATAAGGCTTAAGATGCTGCTCCTAGAGGAATATAATGAAAACCTGCCTGTTGCTCTGAAGAGCAGAGAGGCTGCTTGGGTGTTGCCTTGTGTTATGTATTCTACACACTGAAGTACTTTATTTTCTTATAGCAGCTGCATATATGAAGTATGTCAGCTATTTGTTTGATGTAAAACTGACATCCTCAATGAAGTTGCAATACTGTTTCTTTTAAACATAAGGGAGAATTTACTACATTTTGTATCTGGGTAAATCGTGATCAACACACTCTTTGTTGGGAGAGAGAGAAAGTTAAAGAAATAGGTAAACAACAGAAAAAGAGTGGGAGAAAAAAATACCCAGAGGAATAAAAAGAATGAAGCATGTCGGGTACCTTGCAGGAAGTGATGGTGGACGGGCTGATGGGCACTCAGCACAGCCGTCATCTCATCGTGGTCTGACGGGTGGATGTACTCAAATATACTGTTACCTGTCAGCTCCACCTGACACAAGCAAATCAATCAGTCACATTGACTTTCATCAGACAGACTGCTTGAAGAAAAGGATGAGGTATGTGATACGTTGGAGAACACCATATATTTTCCTCAGTAACATCTACTCTCCAACCTTATTCTGTGGTGAAGTCTTTCTGAAAGGAGTTTTTAGGTCTATTGATCATAGAAGGTGGTTGATACTCTGGGATTAAATCATCACAAGAAATGCCTATTTTACAGGGACATTGAGTGTGTGTGCGTGCTTCCGGGCTTGTGTGAACGCATGTGAGTGTGTGTGTGTAT